>MU378306.1:0-57657 GCA_022495175.1 Hypoxylon argillaceum | reverse complement strand
TTAAAAACTAAATTAAAATATATTAATATATATAATTATTAATTAAAATAAAAAGTTTAATAAAAATATTTATAAATTAAATATATATTTATAAACAAAATAATTGTAAATTTAATATATAAAAAGTTTTATAAAAATAAATAAAAAAGTTTTTTAAAATAATTTAATTTAATTAATATAAAAAAAAATTGTAAATAAAACAAATAAAAAAAGCTATTTATAAAAATTTAAAAATTTTAAAAAAAAGCTTTAAAAAAAAAAAGTTAATAAATTATTAGTTTAAAATTAATTAATAACTTTTAAATCAATTAAAAATATAATAAAAAGTTAAAAAAATAATATATATTTTATTATATTGTTTATTTATTTAAATATATATATTTGTTATTTTATTACATTATTAAATTGTTTTAAATTATTTAAAACATTTAAAAATGTAATAAAAAATTAACAAAAAAAATCAATATATTTTTAAACTATTTTTTTATTTAAATATTAATTAGTTTTTTTATTAATTTATTATTAATATTTTTAAAATAATTATTAAATTAGTTTAAAATTTATTTTAAACTTTTTATATTAATTAAAACAATATTTTAAAAGCTTAATTTTATAAAAATATATTAAAAATATAAAAAATAAATTAAGCTTTATATTTTAGTACTAAAAAAATTTAATTAAAAAAAAGTATTTTTTGCTTTAAAAAGTTTTATTTATATATTTATTTTATATATTAAAGAAAAATCTTTTAAAACAGCGGTAATATAACAACAACAATAATAAACTAATCAATTTAATTAATTTAAAAAGCTTATTTTTAACAGCTTTTTTATTTAAGTAGTAGTTTATTTTAAAACCTATATTAATTAATTAATAAGAACTTTTTTTTATTTAATAAGCTTATATATTTACTTATTTATTTAGCTAGTGCTAACTTAATTACAGTTTTTTAAATTAATTTTTTTTTTGCTATACAATTTTTACAACTTTCAATTTTTGATTATTTATAACTTTATGTATTTTGTATATAGTTTTAAAATATTGTCAGATTTGTATTTAGTACGACTAGGGCTATTTAACGATACTATTTTCATAATAGCGCTGCTTTGTTTTTTGGTACTGCTGCCAAAGGTACGTCGACTTACGATAACTTTACAACGGCTTAATTTATTTGATTTATTTGATTAAATAACTGTTCAATCAAAACAACAGATTCAACTAAACAAGTTAAATAAGCGCTTTTTGCGATCAATCAAGGCAAATCACGTCAAAAGCCGTTTATTTGACTTGTTTTACCTGTGTGGAGCGCTGGTTTCGGGACGGGCGCCGGTGTTTACTCTTTGGACCTCGTCGGGCATTTATCTATCTAATCGACCGAATTCAACTTGAAGAATTTTAAAAATGGTGACTGCACTGGCGATAGTCGTACCAAAGATGGTTAAATGTCAGTAGTCCCGTCGGGGAATCGGAATAGATCTTCGACTGCTATTCCTGAGTACACGTGTTTTCGAAGAAAGTGAGCCAACCATTGTAAGAAAGTTACTCTGGTAATATTTTATAAGAAACTACATTTTTACACCTTATTGTGACGGACGAGAATCGACGTCGTCAATTCTCCTCTAGTATTAACGGTATATATTATACGCGACACTTAGTTACTACCTCTTCGTACAATTGTTCAATGCTATCGGTTGCTGCTACGTCAAATCTGAAGATTAAATATACTCGTACCAAACCTTGCCAGCCCCGTCAACACGTCCAGTCTACGTACCGTTGTTATTACAAATAAATCCAAACCAACAATACTCTAATAGGGTGGCAGTGCTGAGAGAAATTTCACCTGTAATCGCTCTTTTTCCTTCTCACTTTAATATCAAGATGTGTACCCAGAATACGCTGTACGCCGACGCAAATGCATGTGATGTGACAGTTTTCGGCTTATTTTGGTTTCGCCATTTTATGACATTCAGGCGCCGCGGAGCTCGAATTTTACAATGTGTTTATTTATTTTAAAGTTATCATCCTCGAGTGCTTTAAGTGACGAAATCAACTGCTAGCGATAGTTAAATAATGCATTCTCTCTAAATCTGCTAATATATTGAGACAGTGAAACAGAACGTGTAACTCGCACCCTCCGCAATATAGAGGCTTGGCGAGGGTCACAGTAGCACTCTTAGAGATTCCTAGCTTCAATTTATCAATACAGAAGGGACCTATTCAGGTAGGCCAGCCGAAGGCTGATCTCCAGGGAGAGTGGGTGCTGCTGAAGAAGTGGTCTAGCGTTGTGGCTAGGCATTACAAGGCGTATAGATTGATTAGCTAAGTCAGACCAAGTCTAAATGTTCCCCTAAAGATATTTAGCTAGTCTAAAAGCGTAGACTTTTAGAAAGAGGTATATGAGGCATGCCGGCCTAGAGTGGCTAGTAACACCAAAACCGATTGATTTCCCGAAATTACCCGTTTTTCTCTTCAAATCTCTAGGAGTGATTGTAATGGCAGCGGCCAGTCCTATAGAGCGCGGTATAGGTGTTCTGCCTGCCCGTTCCGTTTCATTCTATTACATTCTCATCCACATCAAAAAAGTTCGGAAATATGAAATAAATAAAAACGGGCCGAATCCGAAAAACCCAAGGACCGCCTGGGCCCCACTCCCGTGGTACATAATGTTATAGTAAGGGAAGTTGTTATCGTTGCCAAACTTGTCGAAAGACGTTTGGAAGTCAATAACCTCAAAAGCAATATATGCCCCGGTAATGATGAGGTCGAATGCTAGTGCGGCCTGGGCCCTCCACACGTACTTCCAGCTCACCTTGCGGTCTTCTTGCCGTGCTGGACTGAGAGCGATATAAAGTCCGAAGATCGCAAAAAGGGTAGAAAACACGCCCGTGGCTGCGGCAGCGCCTATGACTTGTTGCATGGCAGAAGCGAAACACTTGTCTAATATTGCGCTGGTAGAATCGGTAAGCTGGGATCTTGCTCGATCCCGCAAGGTGATTGCAAAATGCAGGTAAGCCCAATTCAGGCCAGCAATGTATAGTGCCAAGGTGGCTAAGGATACGCTAACAAAACTCAACATACTCGTGCCGAGAAATAGTAATGCTTAATAGGAAGGGTCGAGAAAGATAGATATTAGGAATGGCTCTCCCGGCTGTGGTTAATTTGGTCGATGTGAAGTGGTTAGTAGTGAAAGTAAAGCCTGCAAAGATGCGGCGAATAGCTTTTATGTAGAGACTGAACAAAATTCAGAAAAGTAGTGTGACAATAAACTGATGATAGGGCGACCCTGGTAGAGTGACAAGCAAATACATACACATAGAGTACAAGTCCTAGTTCGCGCTATTACGCACATATTTACGTGCCACGTAGTGTACGCGCCTGGTTTTGAAAAACGCCTCGTACTACGCTTATACACCGGCTTCGCGGGTTCTTAGGGTTGACCTATCATTAGTTTGTTTGTTTGTTTATATACTCATCATGTACAGAAAATATAGCTTAAAAAAACTAAGTACAATGATAAAGGCGGAATGTGATAAAAAGATGGGTAAACCGGAATCCACTTATATAAGGTTGAGTAAAGGACCAAAAGGCAGGATTGATATTTTTCTACCCATGAAGAGATTGTTGATAAAAAAAGGTAATATACAATAATTTATTTTGATATTAATTTTTTCAGCAGTAGAAGATAAGATCTGTCAAATACACCGTGTGGGACGCTCTACACCTTTTGTATATATAAACTACTATATATCTTAAGTTTTGTAGATAAAACTATTATTTTAATTTTTATTTTAAATATATACTTTATATTAATTTATTTTACTATTTTTAATAAGTTATAAACTTAAAACAGTTTATTTATATTATTTGTTTTATTTAAATAAAGCTAATATTATATTATTTTTTTATATAATTTTTATTGTTTTAAAATTTTTATAAAAATTTAATTGAATCGATTAAGCGAAATTATTAAATTTTAACGATTTAATCGAAACAATTAATATTACTTTGTTATTAAATTTTTAAATATATTTTTTTTTATACTAAAAACTAATATTAGTTTTAGTTATTTTTAATTAATTTAAATAAACTGATTTAATATATTATTTTAATTTAATTAAAAAAATATTAACGTTTTTTTATTTTAATTTTTTTTTATTTGTTTTAAATTATTTTTAAATAGTATAATTTAAACTTTTGATATTTTAAATAAATTTTAAAATTGTAAAAATTTTTATTTAAAAAAGCAATAAAAATTTTATTTTATTAAAAAAAAATTAACGTTTTATTATTATTATTATATTTATAAATATTAAAAAATATTTTTTTAAAAAACGATTTTTTTATTAACTTAAATTTTATTGTTTTTTAAACAAAAAGAATTTTTTTTATTTTGTTATAAAATTAATTTTAATTATATTTGATTTTTTTATAAATAATATTATAAAAAATAACTATTTACTTTTTTTAATAAAACTTTTATAAATTTTTTTTTTTAATTTTAAATATATTTTATTTTTTTTATTACTTTTTAATAATATAAAACTTTTTAAATTAAAAATTAATATATTGAAAAGCTTTTTATTATTGTTATTTTTATTATTATTATTGTTTTTATTTTAACAACAGTTTATAGTTTATAAATAAAAGTTCAAAATAAAAACTTTAATATTTATTTTTAATTTTAATATTATTGCTGTTTATATTAAAAATTATATTAAAATTTTTTAATAAAATAGCTAAAATAATAAATATTAAAAATAATATTTTATTTTAAGCAATAGTTTTAATAAATTTGTTTAAAAATTATATTAGATTTATATAAAAAATAGCTAATTATTTAATAATTTAAAAATATAGTTGTTTTTTTTTAAACAAGTTTTAAAAGCTTTTTTTTATATAATAAAAAGCTAAAATAAAAAACATTTTTAAAAAATATTAAAATAAATAAAACAAATATTAAATTAAAATATATGCTGTTATATAAAGTTATTTTAAAATTAATATATAATTAATAATAACAAATAAAATTAAATATAAAACAGTAATTAAAATTTAAAAAAAACTTTAATAAAAATATAAGTTTAAAAAAAGTATTACTTTTTAAAAGTTAATTTAAAAATAAAATATTACTTAATTAAACTTTTATAATAAAAATATTATTAAATTTATTATTAAACTATATATTGTTTAAAAAAATTTAATTAAATTTAATAAAACTTATATAATTAATAAATTAATTTTAATTAATAAGTTTTTTATATTTTTAAGTTTTATTTTTAATATATTTTTTATTACTTTTTATTAATAATATTAAATTATTTTTAAATATAGTTTAAATAATATTATTATTAAAACTGTTGTTATTTTTAATAAAACTATTATAACAGTTTAATAAAAATAACAAAGTTAAAAACTTTAAAAAATAAACTTTAATTTATTAATTTTTTATTTTTATTATTTTTATATTAAATATAATTATTATAATAAAAACTATTTTAAACTATATTGTTATAAAAAATATTTATATTTTGTTTTAAAAAATTAATTTAAATAAATAAAACAATATAAATTTAATAAAAAAAATTACTAAAAAAAAAAAACAAAAATATAAATAACACTTTTAAAAGTTTAAATTGACTTATTATATTATTAATAATAATAAAAAACACTTTGTATAATTTTATTTTTATAATATTTAATTTTTAAATTAATAATTTACTGTTAACAATTTATAAAATTAACTATTTATTTTTAAAGTTTAATATAAATATTAACTAATTTAAACAGTTAATATTTAATTATAAATTATTTTTTATAAAACTATTTAATAATATATTAACAATATTTTATATTATTAATATAATATAACAGTTTAAACTAATAAAACTATTAAATATTATTATTAAAAATATAACAATAAAATTAAAAAAAGTTTTTATATTAAATTTAAATTATAATTAATATATTTTTTATAATAAAAATAATTTTATAAACTTATAAAAATATATTAAATTTAATATATTAAATATAAACAGTAAATTAATAATATTAAAATTAATTAAAAATTATATTTTAATTATTATAGTTAATAATAAAAAAGTTTATAATATTTTTTATAATATTATATATAACTTAAAAACAAGTATAAATTTAATATTAATTTTATAGTTTATTAAATAAAAAGCTAAATTTTTATTTTATTAAAATAAAATATTTAATATTAAAAGCAAAAAGTATTTTTTAATAAAATAAATATTTAAAAAACTATATTTAATTAATACTTTAAAAGCTAGTTTTAATATAATCAACTTAAATTTAAATTTTTATTTTTTTTTATTTTTTTGATTTAAAAATATAAATTTAATATAACTATTTTAAATATATTAGTAACTAAAGCTTATAAATATTAATAAATTTAGCTATAAATATACTTTTTTTTTAATAATATTGTTTATATAAAATATATATTAAAAATAAAATAAAAAAGTTATTTTATAAATATAAATTTGTTAAAAAAACTTATAAATTTAAGTTTTTATATATTAATTTTATTAATATATTAATTAAAAAAAGTTTTATTATAAAATATAATAAGTTAATTTAATAAGCTATTATTATTAATAATTTTATTTAAAAAATTTAAACTTTTTTTATAAAGTTTATTATTAACTTTATATAAATAATTTTAAAGTTTTTTAATAAATATAAATATTTTAAATATTGTTATTATTTAATTATTTTAAATTAAAAGTTAACTTTTATTAATTATATTTTTAAAAACTTTTATAAAAATAAAAATATTATACTTTTTTTTTAGTTATAAATTAATATTAATAAAACAATATTGCAAAAAAAACTATAAAAATAATTAAAAAAATTATTTACTATTTATTAATTAATATTATATTTAATAATATAAATATTAAATTTTAGTTAATATTAATTAAAACAACTATTTATTTAAAAAATTTTTAATTTAATAAAAAAATTAAAAATAAAACTTTTTATAAAATATAATATAATATAATATTTAATTTAATATATTTATAAATTATTAAATCAAATAGTTTTTATTTATTTTAAAAAAAGCTTTTAATATTTAATAAAAAAACTATTAAATATAAAATATTAAAATATTAAAAAAATAATATTATTAATTATTTAATATTATTTATTTTTAATAAAGTTATTTAAACAAATAATATTATATTTAAAAAATAATATATATATATATTATTTAAAAACTAGTTTTTATTTTTAAAATTATTTAAAAATATAATTATTAATATTTATAATATTTAAGCTATTATTATTAATATTTAAAACTTTAAAATAGTAGTTAAAACATTTATAAAATTAAAAAAAAAAAAAAAGTATTTTAAAAATTATAAACAAAAAATTTATTTCAGTACTATTATTATAAATTTAAAAAAATTATAGCAAATATAATTATTAAATATATTTATTAAAAAAATAATAATTAATAAATAAAAATTATTTTATAAAACTTTTTTTAATACTTTTAATTTAAATTTTTATATTATATTGTTTTTATTTTTTAATTTTATATTTGTTTTATTTTTTAATTTATTATTAATTTTTAGTTTAAGTTTTAAAAGTTTTTTAAATATTATAAATATTAAAAATAATATTAAAACTAATAAAACATTTAATATAGCAAAAATAATTATAAAAAAATTTATTATAATAGTTTTTTTTATTTGTTATATTAATTTTTAACTAAAAATTATTTAATTAAATTAATATTATATATTAATAGTTAACAATTGTTACAATTACAGAAAGCATAAAAGCTTAGTAATTGATTTTATTAACTAAAAACTTTAAAATGAAAAAAAAAAAAAAAAAAAGCTAAATTATAAATATATAGTGTATAAAGTATACAAGTATACAAAGTGTATAAATGTAAAACTAATAAATTAGCAGAATATTATATAACTTAATTAATATAAAGTTTAGCTAAAATATTACTAAATAAAATACTTTAAAATAAATTAGATCAAAAATAGTAGCTTTTAAAACTTAATAAAAATTATTAAATTAAGCTATAATAAAGTAAAAGCTTTTAAAATAATAAATAATATTAAAAGCTTTTTTAAAGTATTGTTAAAACAAAAGTTTAAAAATTAGTTTTTAAAATAAATTTAAAATAAATAATTGTTATATTATTTTTTTTAAAAACTAAAAGTTTAATACAAATTAAATCGAAATTATTATATATAGCATTTAAATTTAGTTTTTATACTTAAATTTAACATTTTATTGTTATTTTTATAATTTTTTACAAATTTATTTATAGCTATAGTTTATATTTAATATTATAACTTTATAAATAGTTTTAGTTTAATAAGTTTTTTTAAATAATATTAATTTAATATAACTAATATATTTTTAAAATTTGCTACTAAATATTAAATATTGTTAAAATTATATCTTTTTTATAAAATTTAATATTATAATTATTTAGTTTTTTCAAATATTTAAAACTGTAATATTTAATCAATTTTAAACTTTAGTTTATTATTAATTTTTTTAGCTAGTAGTAATATTTATAGCTATTAAAATAAAAAGTTGTCGTTTGTTTTTTTTAAATAGTTTATATAAAACAAGTTTTTTTTTCAGTATAAGTTTAATATATTTAAAATATAATTATATTTTTTTTGTTTTAAAACTTTAAATAAACTAAAATATTGCAAATTAAAACAAATTATTAAAATATATATAAAAAATCTTTTTTTATATAAAAATATTTTGTTATATTTAAAAAAATCAGCAAGTTTTTACTTTTTGTTAATTTAAGTTTTTTGCTTTTTTTATATAGTTTTAATTATTTAATATATTAAATATTATATATTATATATTTAAGCAATAAACTTAAAAGCTTATTAAGTTTACTTTTTTATTAAAATTTTTTTTTATAATATAAATGTTAAATAATTTTTTAGCTTTATTTTAAACGCTATTTTCAATAATACTATATTAATTGTTAAATGTTACAAAAAGTTATATATAAAGTTTAATATTAATAAATATATATTTTAATTGTTTTAATATTTGTTAATATAAAAGTATAATTTTTAGTTTAAATTATAGTTAGTTTTTTTTATTATATTTTAAGTTTATAAATAATTAATACTGTTTTATTAATATTTTGTTCTTATTAATAAATTTAAAATTTTTATAAATTTTAAAATAAAAAGCTTTATATTATTAAAAAACTAAGTTTTTAATATATTAAATATTTAGTATAAAGTTTAATAATATTTTAATATTAACTTTTTAATATTATTAGTTTTACAATTAAATAGTATAACTATAATTTTGCTAAACTTGTTAATAAAAACTTATATATAGTTATATTTATGTTTATTTAATAATATATTTTTTTTATTTATTATTATATATTTTTATATATTTTATAAAACAAATATAAAGTATAGCAATTTTAATGTTTTATTTTTAGTATTTTTATTGTATTTATATTTATAACAATTATTAATATAACATTTAAAGTTTTTTTAAAAAAATAGTTAATAATAGTTTTATTAAAATATTTAAATTAATTTATTTTAACTTTAATATATTATCAATATTAGTTTATATATTTTTTATAATAAAATAGTTTAAAAAAAGATTTTTTTATTTAATATTATTTTTAAAACTATAATTTTATTATTATATTTATTTATATTTTACATTATATTTTTTATTAAAATTAAATTTATTAAATTTATTTTTTATAGTTTAAAAGCTTTTTTTTTATTAGCTTAAAAAACAGCTATAAATTTTTCAATCGATTTAAGCTTAATTAAAATAAATGTTTATTTTTTTAGTTTTTTAGTTTTAACTATAAATAAGTCAGCAGTTTTTTTTAAAAGCGCATTAATAACAACGTTATTTTTGCTACAGCAGTATTAAAACGTAATATCAAAATTGCTTAAAAAATCTGCTTATTTAATTTATTTTATAAAAAGTGCTTTTTTTATAAACTAATAAATCAATATTTAATAATTAATAATTATTTAAAACTTAGTTTTTAATAATTTAAAGTAATAATGTTTTAATATTTATATTATTGTTAATATTTTGTAATTTTAAATAAAATAAACTTTTTTAAAAAATGTTATAGTTTTAAAAAAGTATTTTATAAGTTTTTATTTTTTGTTTTGTTGTTTTTGCTAAATAATTTTATTTATAACATTTTAAAAAATATTAATTTTTATTTATATAAATATATTTAATTTAAAAAAAGCAAGTATAAATATAAAAATAACAAGCTTTTTTATTGTTTTAAAAACTTTTTGCTGTTTTAAATCAAGTTTTTATTTGCTGTTTTTTTTTAGCAGTTATATAAAAAGTTCAAAAATATTGTTTATATAATAAATAAACGTTTTTATAAAGTTATATAGTTTAAAAAAAAATCTAACTAAAGTTATAATTTTTAAATCTTTAAACTTTTAGTTAAAAATAGCTTTAGTTTTTTTTGAATTAATTTAAATGTTTTTACTAGTTTTTAAAATTACTTTTAAATAATCTACAGTAATTATTTTAAAATAAAACTTTTATATATTTTTTTAAAAGTCAGCTTTATAAAAATAATAAATTACTTTTTAATATTACTTTTAATACTTTTAAGTTTTATTAAAATATATAAATATATTGTTAATATAAACATTAGTAAATTTATTTAAAAAGTTATATAATTATATATTTATAAAGTTTTATTATTAAATAAAACTAACTTTAAAACTAAAAAATAAAATAATTTATTAAAACATATTAAATTAAATATAAAATATTATTAAAAGTTAAAATTTAATAAAAATTAATAAGTAATTAAAAGCTTTAATAATATCAAATTTAAAATATATTTTAATTTTATAACAGTTAAATAAAATACTTTTTAAATTAAATATTTATACAATTTAGTTTTTTAAAAATTAGTTAATTTAACAAAAATTAATATAAAATTTTTTATTTATTAAATAAAGCTTTAATATAAACAATATTAATATTATATTAAAATTTATATTAAATTTAATAAATTTTAAATTTAATAATTTTTTTACTTTTTTTTTTTTTAATAATATATATTAAATAAAAATTCAATATTAAAGTAGTTTATTATTGCAAAACTTGTTATTTAATTTAAAAACTACGTTATAGTTTAGTTAAAACAAAAGCATTTTAATTAATTAAACTTTAAAAAAAAAACTTTTTAAATAAGCTAGCTTTTTAAATATAAATTGCTTTATTAATTTAATATATTTTAAGTTTTTTTTTAAAAAAAAAAATATTGCTTTATTGTTAAAAGTTTTTTAAAACTTTTTAAACATTACATTAATATTAATTGTTTAATTAAAATTTAAATAAATAGTAATATAGTAAATTAAAATAAATTCGTTAAATATTTGAAGCTTTTTTTAATAAAGTCGATTTAAGTTATTATTGTATTTTTTTTTCAACTAAATAATAATTTCTGTATTAATTAAAATTAATATATTAATATTAAACATTTTATTATATAAAATTTTTCAATAATATTTAATATTACTTTTGTTATTTAAGTTTTTTGTTTTTTTTTAATATTTAAGTTTTAAAATAGTTTTATTTTTTTGTAAAATATAATATTACTTTTTAAGTGCTATATTATATTTGTTAATATTTTGTTAAATTATTAAATTAATAAACTTTTTAGCTTTTATTTTTAATAAAATAATAATTATAAAAAAAAATCTAATTAATATAAAAGTATAATTAAATCAAATCAACTATTTATATTAACAGTTTATTAAAATATTTTGCTTTATAAATTAGTATAAATCAATTATTATTTAATAGTTTATATTTATAATTTTAAAATGTTAGTTTAAAAAACAACGTTTGTTAATTTTTAATGTAACTTTTAATATTTGGTTTATTTTATTAACAATTTTACTGCAATAGTTAGTTAAAAAAATTAGTTTATTTAGCTTAATAGTTTTTATTTTTAACTATTTTTTTATTTTTTAAACTAATCGCTAATTTATTAATAAGTTAATTTATATTTCAATATTATATAAAACAGTAGTTATAATATTAATTTTATCAACTTATATATATATAAGCTAAAAAAAGCTTAATAAATTTTTTAAGCTATTTATACTAGTTATAATAAATATTTAAACTAATATAAAAACTTTTATTAGTTTTATTTGTTTTTTAAGTTTTTTAAACTAAATAACTTGTTAAATTTTGTTATTTTTTAGTTTTAGTTTTATTTTTAAACTTTTAAAACATTTTATTAATAAAAGCAATTTTTAATTTGATGTTTTTTTTTGTTACATTTAAAACAAATATTAATATTTCAATAAACTTTTTTTTAATTATAGTTTAATTTTTTAAATCGGCTATTTTTTAATAATTTAACAAACTTTTAATTTTTAGTAAATTTATTATTTATATTTATGTTTTTTTTTAAGTTAGTTAATTCTGTAGCTTTATTTTTTTAGCTTTATTTATATAAACGTTAATAATTATAAACTGCTTTAACTATTTTATTACAATATTTTTTATAAGTTAAATTAAAATCAGTATTAGTTTTAAAAATTTTATTGCTTAAGTTAACATTTAAATATTTTTATAAAAGCTAAAACTATTTTAATTTTAGCATTTTTGCTTTTTAAACAAAACTATTAAATTAAAAAATAAATTAATAAATGTTTATTTATTTAAAAAGCTTGTAATAATATTTTAACAAAATTTATTATATAAATATAGTTTAATTAAAATTATAATAAATTATTATTAAAGTTTAAATTATTTTTACAATATTATTAAAAAGTTTAGTTTTTAATTAATAACAAGTTTTAATTAATTATAAAGTTAATTTTTTTAATTAAAATAGTAAATAATATATTTTGCTTTTTTTATTATAAAAAGTAGTTTTATTTTTTTTAAACTTATTTATAAATTTATAAATTTATATATTAAATTTATTTTTATTATTTAAAAACTTTTTTAAATGTTTAGCTTTTGCTTTAATTTTATTATAATAAACAATATATTAACTGTTAGCTTTAATTAGCTGTTTTTTAAATATTAGTTAAACTATTATATTATAAAAATAAAAATTTACATTTGCTATATTATCAAATATATTCTTTTTATATTTTTGTTTAAAAAAAACAATAAAATTAAACTATTTATTAAAAGTGTACAACTGTTGTTAAAACAAATTAAACTTAGTTTTTTACAACGCAATTTAAAGTTTTTGTAAAATTATGTCATTTTTTTTTTATTTAAAGTTATTGTTGTTAAAACAGTTCGCTATTTTTTTTCGTTAATACAAAATCAATATAAATTTAAAGTTTTTTTCTTTTTTGTTGTTAATTGTTTTAATTATAAATAAAGTTATATTTTATATTTATTAATTAATGTTATATTATTTGTTGTTAAAATTGTTAATTATAACGTTTTTTTTAACTATACAAATAATATATTGTACTAGTACTATAGCTTTAAATATATAATTAAAGTTAATTTATTTATTAAATATAAACTTTATAAAAAAAAAAAGTATATATATTTAAATTAAACATTTATTAATAAGTATAAAACAATCTTAAAGTAGTATTATAATTATAAAAAGTGTAAAAACTTAGTAATTAATTCTATTAACTAAAAACTTTAAAATAAAAAAAAAAAAAAAAAAAAGCTAAATTATAAATATATAATATATAAAATATATAAATATATAAAATATATAAATGTAAAATTAATAAGTTAGCAAAATATTATATAATTTAATTAGTACAAAGTTTAGCTGAAGTATTATTAAATAAAATATTTTAAAATAAGTCAGGTCAAAAATAGTAGCTTTTAAAACTTAGTAAAAATTGCTAAGTCAGGCTACAATAAAGTAAAAGCTTTTGAAATAATAAATAATATTAAAAGCTTTTTCAAAGTATTGTTAAAGCAAAAGTCCAAAGGCTAGTTTTTAAAGTAAGTCTAAAGTAAGTAATTATTACAACAATAATTTTAAAAATAATTGTTTTAAAATAATAATAATACTAATAAAAGTTATATATATTATAGTTTTATTATTAAAATTAATTAAATTTAAAATATTTATATAAACTTATAAATTAACAAATTAGTTTAATTAATATAAAATTATAAATAATAAATATAAGTTTTTAATAAATAATAATATTTAAAAATTAATATTATTATTTATTAATAAAAAGCTTTTTAATAAAAAATAAATATATAAATTTAAAAAAAGCTTTAATAAAAAAATTATTTATTACAAAATATAATAAATAATAAAAAATTTTAAATAAATTAAAAAATTAAATTATAATAAAATATTTGTTTTAGTAATAAAACTTATAAATTATAAAACAATTTTTACTATTGCTATAGTATTAAATTTTAAATTTAAATAAATAAATATAAAAATAATATTTTTATATAATTAAATAATTAAAAAAATTTATATTAAACAATTATTTAAATTTAATAATAAAATAAAACAAATTTATTATTTAAATAAAATATTATATAGCTTAAAATAATTTTTAAAAATTTAGTATAATATATTTATTATATTTTTTAAAAAGCTAAATTTTATATTATTTAATATTAATATTAAAGTTTTTATTAAAAGTTATATTTATATAACAATTTATATTAATAATTTATTAATTGTTAATTTAATTAAATTAAAAATTAATAAGTTAAAACAAATATTTAATAATTATTTTAAAATAATTAATTTAAAGCTTTATTTATATTATTTAAAAATAATTATTAAAAAAAACTAATTTAATTAAACGATTTATTTTAAACAAAATATTTATATTGAAAAAACTTTTTAAAAATTTAAAATATAAAAATTTACTTTTAATGCAACTTTTATAAAAATAAAACTTTTTAATTTTTTATTAAAAAATTATATTATTTTAAATAATAATAAAACTTAATATATTAAAACTGTTAATTTATTAATATATATAATATTAAATATTTAATTAAATATTGTATTTTTTATATTTTTTTATAATTGTTTTATAATTAAATTTAATAAAAATTATATTATAATAATTAAATAAATATTTAAATATTTAAAAAAAACAGTTAATATAAAACTTATATATTATAAAAAACTTAAAAAATTTGTTAACTATATAAATATAAATTATATTAAAAATTATAAAACTTAAAAGTTAATTTTAAATTATATTTTTAATATAAAAAATAAAACTATTAATTAAAATTTAAAGTAATAAATTATTGTATTATTATTATTTTATAAAATAAAATATATTAACTAAATATAAATAATTAAAAAAATTATTTAATTAAAGTTATTATTAAAAAAGTTAAATATTAATAATAAAATTAATACTATTATTATTTATAATAATAATTAAAACATTATTATTTTTGTTAATAATTTATTTTATTATATTAATATTAAATATATAACTATTTAACTAAAATTTATTTATAAATAATAAACTATTAAAAAAATTAAATTATAATTTGTTTTTATTATTAAATAAATAATAAATAAATTTATTAAAACTTTATTTAAAAATAAGTTTTTTATTTTTTATAAAGCTATAAATTTAAAATAAATAAAAATAAGTATTAAATTATATATAAAATAAAACTTTAGTTTTATTATATAATTTAATTATATTAGTTTATATAATTTTTTAATATTAAAAGTTTATAATTTTTATTATTAATAACTATAAAATTTTATAATTAATAAATTTAAAAAATTAAAATTATATTAAATTATTTTTTTAGCTTTTTTTTATTTATATAAAATTAATAATAAATATTTTAACTATTAGTTTTTTTTATAACAATTTTAAATTAGTTTATAAATTATTTTTAAATATTAAAAAAATTATTAATTAATAATAAAGTTATAAATAATTAATTAATAGTTATATTAAAACAATTTTATAATTTATTTATTTTTTTAATTATATTATATATATATTTTAAAGCAATATTATTTATTTGTATTAATAAAAAAAAAATTAAAAAATATATAAAAAAATATTAAATATTTTTATTTAAAATATTTTTAATGTATTTTATTATATAAAAAAAAACTACAAATATATATAAATTTTTTTTTTTAATATATTTTAAAAATTTTAAATCAAAAATAATTAAAAAAATAAAAAATAATATATATTTATTATAATTATTATAACTAATTTAATTAATAATAAAATTATAATATTTTAAAATTATAATTTAGTATATAAAATTATAAAAAAATTACAAATAAAAAATATATTTTAAAACAAATAGAAAATTTTATTGTTTTTTTTATAAAAAAAAATTAATTGTTTAAAAATTTAATATAATATTAATAATATTTATAATAATTAAAACTTATATTTAATATATACAATATTTATAATATATAATTAAATATAATATAATAATTAATTTTTTTAAAACTTTTTAAACTTTTATTTTTAAAGCTATATTTAATTAATTTATAAATAACTTTTTATTTTTATTAATAAACAAAATTTTTTTTTTTTTTTTTTTTTTTTTATAAAAAGTTTTATAAATTAAATTATATTATAAAACTTTAAATAAAATATTAAATAAAAACTAAAATAAAAAATAACTAGCAATTATTTTAAAATATAAAATTACTATAAAAAAAAAAAAACAACTATATTTTTTTTTATTTTTTACTTTTTATTATTTTTATTATATATATATATTTATTTTAAATAAAATTTTTTTTTTTTTTATATATATATTTATTTTTAATAAAAGTTACTTTTATTTTTTATATATATTTATTTTAAATAAAAGCTTTATTTTTTTATATATTTATATTTATAACAAATAAAAGTTTTATATATTTTCAAATTAATATAATTGCTTTTTTAAATAAATTTAAAACAAATAAAAGTGTTAAATACATTATATAAAACACTCTATACTTTCTGTATATATAAACTACTGTATATCCTAGGTCCTGTAGATAGGACTGTTACTCTGATCTTCACCTTGAATACACACTCTATGCCAATCTACTCCACTATCTTTGACAAGATCGACTAGGTTGGTGTCCCCTCTCTGGCTCAGCAAGGTTTGCTGTCAAGAGAACCCCAGTGCGTTTCAGTTCAGAGAGACCATGATGAAGTGTAAGGAAAGGGGAAAAAGAAGTGGAAGTTCAAGGGCTGATTAGGAAGCCTATGATACTATCCAATATGCGCCTCCGTTCAAGTTGCAGGGATTAGTTGAGTTCAGGGCTCTGCCTAGGTAAGGGATGAAATAAGGGGGGTTGGTCTAGATGGGGGGTCCCTTTTAGCTGAGGTCGGTGGCCTAGTATTGTGGCTTTGCCCTGTAGCTTCTGGCAGTGCCTTTTCCAGGTCACAGAGTGTTACCTTTTATGAGACTGTAACGAGCTTGCTACTTTCTAAGTCGGGGTTTCTTGATTTGGTGGGAATAATAAATTGGACTGAGAAAGTTGATAGCTAAGGAGAGAAGACTAAGAGAGTGACTAGATATAAAGGAGATGTCTAATATGTATTCCATCGCTTTGTAGTGTTGGATGCACAGACTCAGGGGCGGCTATTGTAATGACTGTCGGCTGCAGCGATTCAATTACTTGACTTGGTGCCTTTCCTTATGTGTCCTAGTTCTTCCCACTGTTCTCCGTAACAGCGACTGCCTAAGTTGGCTTAACAATCTTTAGCCTTCGGGTTTACCACACGACGTTCAACTATCCTCGATCTGCACCCCGCTTATTCCAAAGGAAGTCGACGGGCCCATAACCTCCGGCTGTACAGAAGCTAATCTCTCTACTGAGCGGCCATGGAGGGCGGCGTCGCCTTTTCGCTCGAGGTCTTGCTGAAAATCTTTCAAGACTGAAACAACGGTCTTCTTCAGTATTGGGAGGAGTTCCTTCTCGCCGTATTCAAGCAGTATATTGTGGATAAGCGTGCATACTTCGTCTCTTGTGTAGTGAGGCTTAGACCTGGGATAGAGTTCATCGTAGGAGAATACCAACTCGGTGTCATCGCCGCTGTCGACAAGCCTGGCCCGGTGAGCCCGGACGACGACCCTTTCGGCATTGATAGCAATGGAGAATAATCGAACATCGTTAAAGAAGGTTGCGTCATCCCCTGCCCTGTTCATCCATGCGTAGATGTTGAAGAGAGCTTGGCTGGCACTGTGCATGTTTGCTAGTACCGCGTGCTTGAGGTTATCGAACCCTTTTTCCGCCTCTATAAAAATGAACGGGAAGCATCGCAGTTGATCATTATCAGGGCTGATGCAAGATTTAAGGTCATCTGGGATAGCCGCAGATCTGGAGACTATGTCCGTCCCGACCAGCGAGCCATATTTAAAGAATATGGCGAGATCTGGTTTCGGACCTGTGATGATGTCGTCTGGACCATTTGTTGAGGGCAATGGATAAGTACCCCGTGACCAATTTCCTTCACAATTAAAGTCAAACTTTTCCTTTAAACAACTACGATTAATTATGGACATCATCACAGTACGTTGGAAGATTGTCTCGTTAGTGGTGTATCTGCAATATTCGAGATCGCCGTCGAAATCCTGGTTGGTAATGGCGGCCAACCGCGCCTTTGCCTTCCATTCGTTTATCTTATTGCATAGTTGCTCGATTGTATGATAGCTGTTTTCACCGGCTGAGGCGTTCTTGGCTCTGCTTAAAAAATTCTCGAAGCTGCTCTGCAACTCCTTGGTTGCTTCGAAGGGAATTTCGATTGGTTTTTCAACCAAGTATTTTTTGAACTCGGTTGTTAAATCGTCTATCTGTGGCCCGTCGACATCGACCCGGCGGGCCCGCAATCCCTCTTCGCTTAGTTCCTTAGCTTTGCCGTTCTGCGTCGGTGCGGTGACAGTGGATAGATTCTCCGAGGTAGCGAGGGATGTCTGGGATGCACTATCGTCGAGTTCGCTCTGATTCAGATCTAATGTTTCATCGCCACTCGCGATAATTTGTCTCATTTCGTCTAGCCAGGAAGAGAGCCTCTTTGGACATATTAGTAACACGCTTAGAACTACGAAACAAAACTTACTAAATGTAGCTGAGTTTTAGGATCGGCTTTACGATCGATCAACTGCGGGAGAGCTGATGCACTGCTAACCTTGCCACTTCTGCTTGCTCTAGCCCCAGGTACTAACCGATTGTTTGATGAGCGTTCCGGAGCGTTGCTCAGCTTACGCTGACGAATCCTCTCACTTCTACGAGATGCCATTGTCGGCGGCGGTTGGTCAAACTGCTAAATGTCAGCTTTCTGTGTTTAATAATCAAAGTTGTCGTATTACCTGCGGAGGGCGTAAATAACTGTCGTTGGTCGACTTCTTATGTCCGCTCCCTCGAGGTGGAGCTCCTATTCTCTTTTTTAGAGGCAAGAAGATAAATATAAGGTGACAAGTTTCTTGCTAATAACGAGTCAAACCCCATCGCTTGTTTACTTATATTTACCCCTAGACCAGCATTCGCGCATAAAAGAGTGTTACACATATATGCAAAAGGCTAAATAAATAATATGATGTGTTAATGTACAGCAAAGCGGGGTTCGTCCTAAAACCCCGCCTCCCCCCTTTAAATCGTTTCTCTTACTCCTTGTCATTTTCCTCGTCCATATTAGTGTCTCATCACCGCTCAAGTCGCCACCGTTGGTAAGTGCGGACGGTACGGCAAGAACGATATCATAATATCGGCGCGACCAACCTCATCTAAAGTCGCAAATCGCTCTCAGTATCAGCAGAGTAGGCGGAATGCGTGTGAAACATGTCAGGCTGTTTATCATGACGGGCCTTGTAGATTGCTCTGCGCTCTAGAGGCTAGGCTACCGGTCATCCATCGAGAGGCTTCACAAGGCCTACAGGCTAGAAGGGATGTAAGAAAGGTACCTAGGTAGCGTAAATGAGGTGTCACAGGTGCAGGAGTACGAAGCGCGTACCAATGAGTGGCCAGGTAAGTGGCCAAGGGAGTGGGTTAGGCCAGCTTACCTAGGAAAAGAAGCAATAGATACCACTGTTTCTTTTTCTTTTTTTTTTTCCCTCTCACTAAAGGAACCACGTGTAAAATCTAGAAAAATAGGAAAACTAATTAGGAATAATTCGCAAATATCAAAGTAACCTTTTGGTTTTTCAAAAACAATTGTTTTACTTAAGTTATTTTAATTGGTAGGTAACGTGAGGAGTAAAGTGTTTTTCGATTGCCGTTAGTATAGAAGCGTCCGAGGGCCGAACCCAGAGGACAAAGTCTCCTTGTCCAACCCCCGTGGGCTACCCTTAGCTACTTGGCACTGCTCAAGGGATGAGTATGGGTAATAGCACGTCAGTTCGCGATGAAAGTCCCCAGAATATCAGCAGCCATAGAATTCTCAGCCGTCTTCAGCTCCGTATCACCGCCGACGTAATCGTCGTCAGACATCCTGATCTACTAGTGCTTGCGACCTAAAATTCCGAGATCGATGCCACGAAACACCTAAGGCCTTCGGTTGAGCCTCAGCAGCTAGGAGTGCTTTGCTAAAGGTTTGCTAAAGCATGCCGGGATGGAGTCTGGAACCACGGTATCAGTGACACGCTGGAGCTGGAGTAGGTCTTTGCGGCCGAAGTCGCGGAGTCGCCATGGGCCTGTGATGCAGAGGTGACGGTACTTTCCAGATTGGACTACTTTTCAATATGTTCTCATATAATTGGACCTCGTCTGTAGCCAAATGCCTTCATGTCACTCGAGATGTATAGTGGCTGTTCGTGGCACAACGTCACGAAGACATCGTGAACGTATTGATGTTTGGTTTGAAAGTAGATAAAGTTAATATATAGCCTAAATAATCTTAGTCTAGGAGTATGACATAGTAGTTGTCCTCGTTGAGGATGCTTTCTTAAAGCTTTCCCAGATTAGGGTAAGAGACCCAGATAATATCCGCGTCTCTGTCATCAGGCACCATGCTCCTTTCTACAGCGTGCGCATTTAGCAACGATGCAGACCTAGGCAGTAGCAGGCGGCCAGTACCGAATAATAAATCTAGCGGTAGTCATGATAATCGCCGTGAGGGACTTGTATGAAAAGTAATCGTGGCGCGCAAGAGCATGATTCGAAAGGGGGGAAAGGGGGGGGGGGGGGGGTTATACCTAGCCTATACGGGTTCGTCATCAAATGAATATTAGGCCAATTGATTACGTAGTCGAAAAACTCTTTGGTGTAGGATGGTACAGCAAATCTACAAAAGCACACATTGCGCTAGTAGCTTGTACGCTGAGCGGGGGTCGGGGCATATTCTTAGCTTTCCACGACGGAATAGTGTACACATGCGCTTCGGGAGGAGAGTGAAGAAAGAGCACTTCGGGCTAAGGTTTGGGACGTAGACTAAACATACGTACATAGAAAGCCTTCTAGTAATATATTTTTTCTTTAAGTATAATCTTCCGTCTTATTTTGGTACCTTTCTCTTGTCTACTTTATTTTTATAATTATAATTCGTTGAAAAGTGACCACTTAACTTGAAGGAAGTCCAGGGGGGTTTCATTTCCCAATGTCGTATCGAAAAGAAGCTGAAGAGGGAATTATTTCATCTTTGCATTTCCCCTGAAGGTAATGTTGTAGGTGCAAGGTATACATACTATTATGCCTCCGGCTGTGCACCTGGAAGGCATTCTGCAGTGGCAATATGCAGATTGAGAAGCGCGCCCCCAAGTATCACTAGGCTATCGTTGTTGCTAGGGTTACTTTATATGAGCCTAGTCGCGTGATATTAAATAATTGTATTAATTTATTTTGCAGCAACCGGGGGCAAGACCCTCAGACCTTCAGGGGGTGCAGGCAAATCAGGATGGTGGCACCCAAGCACTCACCCTAAGGCGTATAGTAAGTCACTTGTGCAGAAATATAACCTAAATAAGATTCCACGAAGAAGCCCACGGAATAGTTTATTCATTCATTAAGTCTCACCCTCTACTCTTGTATTCGGTATTGTATGCTGTGTCACGATCCCATCTCAATTAACTGCAGATGATTAATGTTCCCACCCGGATAACGTTGTACTTTTAGTGGTGTTGCGGTATAATGTTGCAATTATATACTACGGCATTCAATTTTATGAGGGCAGATAGTTGATAAGTGTTTCTTCCCTCGTATTACAATCATCTGGGGGCCTAAAATTGCTACGGAGAAAATTTCTTAGCTGTGCGTCAATGTTGTATTGAGTTCTGCCTCCCAAGCCTCATAGTCGTTTTACTGCCCTTGAAAACACCGCCTAGTATTGTTACACTCGCTAATGTTCGTAAAGGGATTTCGACAGTGTGGATTTTAAGCGATCTTTGACGCTGCGCTAACTTGCATATGGGTTGTGTACCGCGGCAACTATATTTTGAAGGCGACGGGGTAGAGACATACTGAACTCTTCCAAACGTTGTTCAAAGTAGGTAGTTTGATGTGTAGATTGTAGTGTTATTACTGTGTTAGCTTTAAGTTAACTCATAGTAGTCCAATCTCCGTCGATGTAGTCCTGCACCATGTAGAAGTGCATCTGGATCACACCTCGGTCTTATGAAAAACCTAGTAATTCATAATATTGTCAATTATATGTAACATTAATAATCTTATTTTAGATGGTAGCGTTGTCCCGAAAATGTGACAGATGCTGTGACAGCTTAGGCGCAATATTCCTCCAGTGCCACCACATGAACCTTACAATACCTAGTTAAGTTTCATGTAACGAATTATAAGTCGCGAGGAGACATTTAGGGCTCTAAGCCTACCTCTAAGGTAGTGTTGAGAGTTCAGACCCCATAGTAAGCAGCGCAGATTGAAATCATCTCACTGCGCACTTGCCGGTTTTGGAAATAACGTTGCATTGAGCACATAGCAATTGTGTGTTGATCTTGCCCGCCGTTGGATGATGTCCACCAATCCACCAACATGTGAGGCATTGAGTAATTAGTCTTCACTGGCCATAGCAGACTTCAACGCATGCAGAGATTCACTCGTAATCAATCACCAGGCATCTTCTGTCTATTCAATTATATGTCCTAATCAATGTAACTCTAAGGAGTTATCGAGAGATGCGGTTGGGGTAATTATGCTACGCTTTGGAAACATAGAGGATGATGTGTAACGAAGTTAGTAACATGTTTACACTGCCTTGTTAATGGCACCAATATATGTGGTCAATGGGGCTGGGATAAATGTAAAAATAAGCGGCAAGTACGAGCAAAGTCCAGGATCCTTTCGAGCGTCGTATAATATGGCCGACGTTACTCAGGCAGATTGATGAATATGAAATACAGTTTTAGTAATGTATTAGGCATATAGGGATAGTGTAGGTTGTGTTAGCAGGTATGAATCAAAGGCCGTTTAGAAGGACATAAGAATTAAGGGATGTTTCTTATAAGTGTTAACTCTGCACTTCATTGCTTTCATTCTTCTTCCTATCATTAGACACTTACGCTCAATTCAATCCACCTAAAGGCATTTCGGTGCACCATGTCTCTTGACCAAATCCACCTCCTTCCTGAAATGGCCCAACAAGCTATACTCAACGGGCCGGCACTGGATCCGCCACCAGGGATTATGCCAAACTTTGACAACCCACCTAATGGAAATGCCATAGGCCTAGCTATCACCACAGTAAGTATCTCCATATCAACAGCGGCCTTAGTATTGGCAGCGTACGTGAAACTATATCGTGTGAGAAAAGCTCACTTGGAAGACTGTATGAACATGAACTCTTTCGATAATTATAATTTGTACTGACTCTTTCTAATAGTTTTTGTCTTCGCTGGCTATGTGGGTCCCCGCCATCCTTATACACATAGATATAATACTAGAGACCTAATTGTAGCTAGGGACTCACTGTTGGTGTTTGTTACTGTGTATATGACACGGCCAGAGCTGGTCTATTAATACATCAATGGGACGTCAGAGTTAGGGATCTATCACCTAGGTTCTACGTAAGTGGTTGTGCTTTTCATCATGTTACGTTAATACATCCATATGCTGAAAAGTTTGCTTACTAATTTCCAACTAATGCATCATATTAGAACGTCCATGTCGGCGCTCTTGCGTATGCTGTCGCAATCCTACTGTTCAAGGCTGCCATCCTTCTACAATGGTTACGAATATTTGTTGCACGCGGCACGAAAGGTGCTTTTTATGTAGGTGGATCTCAGTTTGTTTCATTAGGCGTCCATTTTTCTCTCTGTCCATCTAACGTGAATAGCTACTGATAGCTTACTATTCCAGTGGACCTGCCATGCTTTAATATGGGTTAACTTTCTCTTTTATTCTTCTTTGGTGGTTACTCTATGCGCATCCTGCAAACCCTACAGAAGGGTATGGGATAAAACTACGCCTGGCACATGCAGTGCTAAACAGGAAATCATTATTCTTGCTACCGCAGTTGGTAACCTTATATCCGATCTCATCATATTCCTATTACCACAAAGAGTCATATGGCAACTACATATCAAAGTCCAGAAAAAGGCTGGGCTTGCCTTCATCTTTTTTATGGGGATATTGTAAGCTGAAGCTCTCTCAATTCTATCCTTGATCTCCATTAGTTTTCCTTTTATCGCTTTTGGATTTTATTCTCACTATCTATTTGTGCTTAGAGGTATTATATCTGCCAGCTTTCGGGTACATGCATCTGTTCGCTATCTCCTATCCAGCGATAAAACATATACCTTAACCATTGTCGCTTTATGGGGCGTCGCTGAGCTTACTTGTGCGATCCTCATATTCTGTGTACCATCGATTCCCAAACTTTTCAGGGATTCTGGTGCATCTAACCAATCCTCGGCGCGATTTGCATCCTGGATTAAATTTACTACTAGGGGAAGCAAAATTTGGAGCAGCTTGGTAAAGCCAAGCTCGAAAGGAAATCCAGGTCTTAATAGTCTATCTGACTCGAACTATGGTTACGATATGCCAATATTACCGAACCACTCAGGTATCGCCCAAAATAGCCTTCCCCAAATACACGACCAGGCCATGGAGAAAGTGGAACCTCCCAAAGCAGGAATACTGCGCACCACTAGAATATCCACCACCACCACAGATGAAAGTAGAAACTCTACAATGGAAGAGATTCCACGATTTCAAAACCCGTGGGATAGACACATCGTTTGATAAGAATAGGTGAAGGCCAGTATGAGTTTCAGGTTTACCCCTAATATTATATGGCAGCTGAAGAGATAGTAGCCAACTCTGAATATGGACTCTTGTTGTTGTCTAAACTGCTTTCGTGGGTTTTCCTTTCGTGCTTGGGTCAGGGGGTGGCGTTATTTTAACTCAAAAGAAATAAAAGATTCTTTAGATACACAATTCTAGACAGTTTCACCCTTGACTGTACAATTTTCGTCCTTCATCCACCATCTTTTAATCCTACACAAGCAGAACGTAATCGACACCTTAGCAGTCAGTTTATAGGGTTGAGGTTCACCCTGAGTTTCCCTGAATAGAAATCTGCCACTCTACGCTCTTGGCATGAATGAGTTCGCCATCTCCCTAATAAGTCTAGTAGCTATTAGGATTCAGCATAGGCATGCTTGCGGTAACAATCGCGGCATCTCTCTCTAATCCCGCCGAGTTAAGGCCTAGGACAGAGCTAAATGACGCATCAAGCTTTTCTACAGGATCGAGCTGAAGCTGCGCTGCTACCAGAGAGTCGGCCAAAAAGCTAATGAAACACTGCGGAGATAGGTATACCCACCTACGCCGAGCCCTATCAAGCCCATCAGGTCTAACACAAGAGCCTTGCTTCTCTTCCTACTCGGCACCTTGGCAACAAGAAATCGGGAAAGGCCTAAAAGCCGAAAGCAACTAGGCTCTTTATCAACTGGTACCTCCTGTAATTAGGCGACTGCATGTCACGGAACACAACTGCAACATTAAACTATGTTAAGGTTGGGACCTCGACCACTTGCAGCTCCTCATTTGCGGGACTGTGGCACTTAACCCCCTTTAACAAAGACTCAAGCTATAGTACAAGCCAACGCACCCGGAGAAGCCTGGGGGCTACATGAGCACCCATGTGTGTGAATTAGACGACCTCTATTTTTTTTTTTTACAGTGCTGCGAATAGTTATATTTCATAACAAGAAGCCGATATCGAACTATGACTATGCTGGTAAATACCATCACTAGTAGCATGCTTGTACGCTGTTATGTTATCTGGGAGATGCAAGTGTCGCTATACTTACCTTCGATTTGCAGCTCGAAGCTGCAAACAGGTGGCTCACAAAATGGTCTTCGAAGGTTACAGGCCTATAATATGCAGCGTTCCTTTAATCTAGTAGTAAAGTTGAGGGACTTTTTAATAAACCTAAATTGAATAAGGGCATTGAAACAACCTCAACGCCAATATTTCTTATTACAACTCGTGGGGTAATATGAGAAACCTAGAAATGATCCTGAGCCTATAATACTATCCATCTCAGCCAACTGACTCCATTTAACTTTACATTGGAACCGTAACTATTTACACCTGCTTAGCTTTCGTTCATTGCACAATAGGTATATACTTCGTCCATGTCGTTATATATACCCCATCAGGCATCTTTCGTAGACTCGAGAGTGTCAGGGCTAGCAAAGCTAGTCGGGCCGCGCAGTAGATGACAGTCATCAAGAATACAAACCATCTGTTGATCTCCGTGGTTAAGGTTTCCTGTCGAGGATAAACGTCGGTCCAAGGAACTTCTTCTACTGTCCCCCCAGAACCAACCCCGCCAATAAGATTCGCTAGGCCAGATAGATGAGCTCTATATTCCTGTGTAAAACCTCGTTCAATCCTATCTTTGGAATTCAAAAGAGTTGTCAAGAGCTTGATATCAATCTTTCGGCCAATGTCGTCGTCAAACTTTTCACTCTTGCGGCCAAATATATTGAAAGTACGCTTTCTATTGCCGTAAAAGATGTCCATGTAGCATATCTTCTCACTGCCCTGGAGTTGCTGCTGTATGTCGATGATTTTCCGTCTTTCAGTGGCATTGCTCGTTTTGTCTGCTAACCTGCTGAGAAGCCGAGCTGTGTCGTTCCTGAAATCTTGTGGGCTTCCCCGAGGTTGGTGGTAATATTGCAGTCGCGGGATGGCCAGGGGCGGGATGGCAACGGATACAATTGTCGTCACTCTCCACGCGGTTTTCTCAGCAAATGTAGGGAACTCGAAATTCCACGCTATCGCATGTAGACTGCCTAATGCGACACATAAGATCATCAGGAGGTAAAGAGCAAATCTAGGCCGCGAAGAAGCAGTGAAGATGTTATCGTTAAGAATTCGACCGCTACTGGAATCTTCAATGGAGTATCTACCCTCAATATGTCTATTCCTAGCACGAGCTTTTGCCGGCAGCCGTTTCAGAAGGGTATGGTAGAAACTATCGAATGGCCTCTCAAAGCCGGTAGGTCCGAACGTGAACGCGATTGGTAGGGGCACGGTAACATTTCTCGGCTTATACCAGCATGATACGTATGTAGCTAAGCCGCAGATAGCAAATACCAGGGTTAAGATCTCTAGTTGCGAGACTGGGAGTCCTCGGTCTTTACGTACGATCAGTGACAGGATGAGCTGTAGAATTTGTATGACTGCGAGACCTTTGGCGAATGCGTCTGACTTGCCCTTGTCTTTGATGGTAGCTTCATCGTAGAGATATAGGTTAGATATATTGGTGTGTTGGCTAGCAATATGGGAACATGTTATGGAGTAATAAGCCTGGGAACGAGGTGGACTTTGAGGAAGTTCGCCGTTCCATGTGAAGCCACCCATATTTGCAAAGTAAGCGTGCGTTAATGTCCACACAGCCTGGTTGTCCTCCCTAGTCGTCCCATCATCTTGCGCTCGGGACTCTGGTGATTTGTTATTATTTCGCTGCAGACGCCGCAGGACTGGGAGCCATCGGGGGTATTTGACGCGTATTCCGGCGTCGTGCATGGCGTCTAGCCCCTGTACAGCCATCGCCAGCTGAAGAATAGCATGTGCCAGTATTAACTCCGGTAATAAAATTGAGATCAGCATCCATTTCAACGTCCGTAGAAACTTTGTGGTATGAGTATCATCTTTTCCCGGGACGTTTAAATGTTGGATCGACCATGTACATGCGAAGATGGTGACTAGGCAGTTTTCGACGATGCCCAAGGTGCCGCGCCGCGAAGGACTATCTTGCCAACCCACGAGAGTGGTAGTGGCATTCATCGTATCTTCTGGAAGGGAGACTATGGAGAAGTGGACAAGTATAACGCTTTGTCCGGCCAAGCGGCTA
The DNA here is from genome assembly GCA_022495175.1 of Hypoxylon argillaceum. NCBI lineage: Eukaryota > Fungi > Ascomycota > Sordariomycetes > Xylariales > Hypoxylaceae > Hypoxylon > Hypoxylon argillaceum. Next base: position 29,358 of record MU378306.1, on the reverse strand, counting down.
GCGCTGGAAGTTCTGCTCCGACGTCAAAATGTGGAGGCACACAGTTAGAAGAAAAGGAAAAAGAAAGGGGAAGATCCCAACCTGGTTCCTAGACCTGGAGGTGCGGGGTTTACGCCGCAGACTTCTAGATAGGCGTCTAGATAGGCGTCGCTCAGCCTCAAGCGCACATTAATCTAAGACTTTATCGAGTCTAAGCGAGTTCAATCAATCGAGGGCTCGATTAGTCATGGTAGGATTGCCCAAAAGCCTCATTTGTAACGTGAGGGGAGCAACAAGGGTGAAACGGGGAGTGATAGGTTATATATTTTTAGATACAGTTTCCCGTTTTGCTTCATTAATTTCACCTTGCGATGAAAACAAAGGACTTGCATTTGCGTTGCCCCCGTGTGAGTATAACCCAACATACCTCGCTTCAATTCTCAAAATCAAAAAACCGCCAACAACCAGAGTCCGCCATACCATAAGAAAAAAAAGCAAACCCAGTACCGCCACTTCTGAAAAGAACGCCGACGAGAAGCTGAACATGCAAGAGAAAATCGCGCTGCGGATTGCATTGCGCTATCACCATCTATCGCCATGACCGACAAACACCCCGACAAGACCGTGAACAGCCTGCCTACGCAAGCCCATCCCGCCGCGAGATGTACACCCTTAGCCCCTCCTGCACGACGAAGAAGGTCGCCTTGGCCTTGATTTCGCGCGTAGGGTTGACGAGCTGGAAGTCGAAATCGCGCAACAGCCGGGGGCAGACCTTGTTGATCTCAAGCAGGGCCAAGTTGCGGCCAATACAGACATGAGCGCCGCCGCCAAACTGAGCACGGTTGTCAGCCACCAATCAACACATCAACCACTCAATCAAGACCCATCCGCACATCAGGCAACCAAAGAATTGAGAAGCAAAACGTACCTGAAACATATACCTCTCCATAACCCTCGCCCCCTCCTCGTCCTCAAGCCACCTCTCGGGCCGAAAGAACTCCGCATCGTCCCCAAACACCGCCCTATCCCGATGCAGCACCCACCCATTCAGCGCAAGCCGCGTGCCGGCAGGGAAGTGCCGCCCCTCGATCTCGACGCCGTCCGGCGCGGGGGCGTACCGCGTGATGTTGAGGCCTACCGCGGGCCGCAGACGCATGGCCTCCTTGAGACAGGCCTGGAAGTACGGCAGGGCCTGCGCCTGGGTCCACTCCACGTTGCCTGTGAGCGGGATCGTGCCGGCGGCGACGGCGGCGTCCATCTCGGCGCGGAGCGTGGCGTAGACGCGGGGCGCGGTTAGGGTGAGCCAGAAGAAGGATTGCATTGTTGAGGCTGTGGAGTCTGAGCCTGCGAAACTGGATAGTGGGGAGTACGTGTTAGTGATGTTGGGTGTTGGGGTGGGAAGGGAAGTCTTACATCGCGCCATGAGCAACAGCAAAGATATCGCCCTCATGGAACTTCGACGGATCCTTTAAATGCCCCTTAATCAGACTCGCCATGAGGTCCTCCCTCCCATCGCCCCCGGCCCCCTTGCCCTCCCTCTCGACCTCGAACGGCCGCCTCTTCGCCATCTCCTCCTTGGCGATGCGCGTGATGAGGTTGTTGGCCGGGTCCAGCGCCGGGATGTACTTGCAGATGGGGTTGCGCCGCAGGAAGACGTCGAGCTCGGGCACCTGGCCGACAATGCCGTTGTACTTCTGGCTGTTGTCGATGGTGCGGATCGCGTCCTCCTTGTCCAGCCCCGCGGCGAGGAACCCGAACGACCGCCCGAAGGCCACCTCGCCCAGCACGTCGAAGGCGAAGTAGTGCAGCCAGTTGCCCAGGTCCAGCGTCGGGTGCGACGGCTTCTCCGAGGCCGCCGCCCCCGCCGCCTCCTTGGCCGCGGCGCCCGTGGCCGGGTCCGTGCAGAAGCTGCCCATGCGCGACACGAGCAGCTCGATCGTGTCGTCGATGAAGGGGCTGAGCTGGCGCATGGCCGCCATGGAGTAAGGGACGTTGGCCACCTTCTTCTTCATAGCGTGGACCTCCTCACGTATCTCAGTGAAGATGTCCGGGTTCTCGGGCGGCGGGAAGACGCTGTAAAAGTCCGTCTTGTAGAACCGCTTGCCGGCCGAGAGCACGTTCCGGGCGACCTGGGGCGAGGAGAAGGAGACCTCGTTGGGCCCGATGCGGACCATGGGGCCGTATTTCTTGTGTAGGTCGATGTGCTCCCATTGTGTGTTTTCAGAGATGACTGATCTGAGCTTCCACAAGCGCGTGCAGGACGCGAAGAATGGCCCGGGTATCGAGCGTAGAGGCGAGGCATATCGCCTATATACCATCCGGCCAATGAGGAAAATAGGGACGAGAAGAGCCCAATACATACAGATGAAGGAAAGAGCAAAGGTGAAGAATATGCGGACCGGCGAGATGGTGCCCTCGCCGGCAACTATCATATTACCACTAGGAGTTGAATCCATCTTATCGAGGCTCTATGATAATTATGAGGTGTGATTGGAAAATGAGGCGAAGAAATCACGGCCTTGCTCTTAAGCACGGAGGATATATATATATGTGTGTATAATGAGGGCAACGTGGCCAAAAAATTCACCCACAATGACTCCTGTTGAAGGAGGACGGGTAGGTTATCAAAGTAGAGATAATCGATATGACTTCAATATAGTAGAGCAGCTCACGACATGCGATTCATCGTACGAAACACAAGCTGTAACGGCTGAAGCGTGTGTAAGTCCTCAACAGTTCGGCGGGCCCGATATCAACAAAATGCATGCGGCGCGGGCTAGACCAAGGGACGCAATATAAAATAGATGAATGTCGCAGCGCAACGCGGCCGTACCTACATATAGATCGGCGTGCCGACCAGATCCCCCACGAGCGCCCCTTACGTTTGACGTCCGATGTCTGCCGCCAACTTCGAGTCGACCCTAGCCGCGCTGAGCTGGGGCGGAGCCAATCAGCGAACTGCCGATGGCTCGTCAGGGAAAGCGAGCGGCGACCGTGGTTCGAAGAGGGCGGGACGTGGATCGATGTGGATGTTCCCGCCGCAAACTGCTTAGAGGATTGCGCGGATTGTGGCGGGGACGCTTCCTGATTGCGGGGAAGGAGGTTGACAAAGCTGTGACGACGCATAATGGATGTTGTTTGCCGTCAATCGCCAAAGTCTTGTCGGCTCTAGAATTGCCTCCACTGTGATGAGGCACATACGAGAATACGGTTCCTGAACTCTGCCTTGGCGAGTCTCCTACGATGCGATGATATCGCGGCGATATCATTTGGCGGTATTAGCCGGCAGTGCGTCGTCCCGGTGACATGGGTACATACGCAGAAGGGCATGCTCAGTCCAATGATATCACGACAAGACTATAATTCGTCTATTTATGCGTTAATTGATGAACCCATTCACCTGGTTCGCTTCCCATGACCGGTATAGTACACACCATGGGCAGTACGAGGTGGGAACCGACGTCAACTCCTGGCCCTATGCATACACGTATGTAGCTGAACAGTTACACTACACTGCAGGGATTAGTAATAGATCGTGATAATTTCAACTACCTAGTCTTACTAATGGCAAAAGCAAATACGTTAGTGGTATCCTTTTCTCTAGTACGCCGAATCAAATCATTCCTTTGTCATCAGCTTGTAATGCCGCCTGCGAAACACGAAACGCCGCATCACCCTAAGTGACAAGCCGGGTGACCTAATCCCACTTCTTGGCCTCAACGCCGTCGGGAGGTTGTGTTTGATAAGTTTTGTTCTTCGCGTCGTCCCAATTTGTGCTCAAAGCTGTGCCATTGCTCTCGATAAAGCTCTTCATCATAGCTCGCTTCGCATCATCATTTCCCCCCTCGTAAATCTCCTGGAAGAAGCTGTTAACATCGCCAGTTGCCTTGCCCTCGTCGGGGTCGTCAATAGTATCCCAATTCGTAGCTCCCTTTTTGGAAGAGGTGGGGTAACTAGGGGCGGATTTTGGTTTAGTCTTCCCCGCAGAATCCTCGATCCCCATCACATTACTAGGCTGCGGGGGAAGAATGGAGCCTGAAGGATTAGATGCCTGTGTCTCCGGCGCGAGCGAAGACTCAAGCTTGGATCGTAGCTTCTCGAGGAGAGTGGCATACCAAGCCGAGGGATCGCTGTCGAAGTCAGGAAGCTCGAGCTCACTAATATTACTGTATCTGTTCCAACTTTGTTAATAAAATTGTGTGTCACATGATGAGCTAATATGACCTACCCTAGGGCTGTAATCAGGTCATAAAACTGGCCGAAAGTAATTCCCGTGTTTGGGTTCATGGTGAGATTATCCGTAATAAATGCATTCTCATGCCGTATAGATGGCCACTTGCCTGCTCTCTGTTTCTGCAGGACTAACTCAATCTTCATCGACTTGACATTGCATTTGATGGCCTCGGGTTTGATCTCGCCAAATAGTAGCAGGACGATTGAGCTGTGGAGGCCGCTAAAGGCCACACCCTCAACCGGAGTAAGTTTAATAGTTCGTGGTCCAGATTCAACGGTGACTTGATCAGGCGACAAGTTTTTTAAGAAGATGTCGACGGTCAAGCTCGTTTCCGTTTGATAGTAACTGAATCGTATTTTATGTTGTGCGTACATAGCACCATACCGGTCCCAAACTTTCTCCCACTTCTCACGATTGGATGCCACGGTCGGGGCATTGGTGGCGCTGCTAGTTTCGCCACCAACGGCATCACTAGCTCGGGCGGCAGCAGGAGAATGCTGCGGAGTCGCCTTGGTTTTCGATATTTCTGACTTCGTTGGGTACTTGACTAGGGCGTGGGGTTTGCGACCATCGTGGCCCGCGGGGAGCTTCTCCATCTGCGAAAGTGCCTGAACTCGCCAGCTGAAAGCTTCGTTTCGCAAGTACATCTCCTTGGTCCGTGCGTTTGCTTGCAATGCAGTGTTTAGGCCATCCTGAGCCTTCGGCTTTGCCTCATCTTGGACCTCCTGGACACGCACAAGGTAGTCGCCATTGTCGTCGACCTTGTTCTGCTGGCCGTCGTCCTCCCTAGACAAGGCGCCATCGATGAGGCGGGTAGCCCAGAAAGCACACACGTCGGCATCTGCGAACCTGCCCATGCGAAAGAAGGTGATGGAGCGTCGGTTCTGGGCCTCGGCCATGTGGTGGCGGTGTCCACGGTCATAGGCGATGCGAAGGGCCATCTCGGCATCGTAGAGGGCAAGGTCGAGCTGGTTGGTGCGTAAATGGGCTTTGGAGCGTCCGAGGTGCCAGAGAGGAGCAGCGTGTTTCTCGAGAGCTTGGGTGAGCTTCTCGATACCCTCGGCATACTTGCCTGCCGAGATGGCTCGAAGGCCAGCATCGGCCAGAGCATTTGCGGAAGACATGGTCGGCGACGAGCTTAGTGTTATGCCTATGGTAGTGTACTTGCTAGGCTGTTGGGTAGTTCATAAAGAAGTGTAGCCAAAATACGGTGTAACGTGAAAGAAGTAAGAACTGCGCACTTTTGCGTAGCGTTGCGGTAATGTTGTGCTGATGTTGTGCTGATGTAGAAGCAAGAGAACTATGATGATTGGAAGATAGAGAGAGACGTAATGGCGGTTGGGTGCAGAGCTTATAGGGTGGTCGTGGTTGAGAAATTTAAGTAAGCATCTATTCGTTGACGCCTTTTAAGTTCAGTTGTAGAGAGTTACCCGATTCTGATCAATAAAGGTAAATAAATAAGGTTGAGATGGTAGGTAGATAAAATGCAGTCTGTTGCTATGCGAGGGGCGGCGGAGCTGTCGCGGGTCGTAGATAATATTTATGGCGGGGTTATTTTGGGTCAGCACGTAGCTAGTGCCTACCTACCCTTACCTACCACGCAGCTTAAGCCTCAATTCTGCCGGACTTTAGGAACCTAGAGCTACGTAATCATGTAGCATTGGTCTTCACCGCCTTCCTAACTCTCTACAGGCTTTATCTAGATAGACAGGCGCGTGGTCTGCTGTTGTTTGTTTTGTTTCACTGCATTCTCACTGCATTATAATGATTGGTTATTGCTCACATCCGACAACAAAGGACAAGGCAACTACAGTCGGCTTACTGGTCGCAAGTACGTACCATCGACAAGGTTACCAATACCGCATAATGAGTGGGGTGGATGCTCAACGGCCACATCGAAGGTTCCAGAGTCACTCCAAGCAGGTATAACTTGATTAATTAGGTATATTAGTTCTCTTTTTAGGTATTATGTTCCAAACCGTATTCCCGTAGTCAGTTCTAGGATCTGGCATCATATGAATATTTCGTAACCATTCTTACGCATACGTCCTTCATACCACCGTCTCGTCTGGGTACTTCGTCGCAAACATGCCCAATGCCTTCATGGTGAAGGTGAATTTGTAATTGGGATATGAGATCATGCAGCTCTTGTTGAAGACACCCTCGATGGCTTCCTGCTTCCACTCGCCGTTCGCTTGTTGTCTTTCCATAATCAGTTTGATGCCTCTCTTGATAGGTTCGATATCGGGATAGTCAGCGTGCATCAAGCCGATTAATGACCAAGCCGTCATCACGACTTGGGATCCTGTGGGATGTTCAGTGTAGATCATCTTCTCGCAAGACTATAGAAAATTAGTCAAAAATGAATATTCAAGAGTTGGCTTGTGAAACATACGCGATAGCTTTCAGACCATCCTCCATCCGGCCTTTGGCGAGATATCAAATAGTCACACCCCCGTTTTGAGTAGTAGCTGTTGTTATACTTCTCCCCAATGCTCTTCAAGCTCTCTAGAGCAAACATTGTCGCGTACGTGTAGCAAATGGCCCAATTTCCATACCATGATCCATCTTCTTGTTGGGCGCTCTTAATCCAGGTGACTGATCGCTTAACGAAAGCATCAATTTCTCTTGTTCGATGGTCTGGCCAGTGCTTTTTAAAGAGCGAAAGCGCCGTAACTACAGCTGTCGTGCATTCGACGTAGTCATACTCCACCATAATGTTGCCAAATACCTCGGCTGCGTTAAGCATTTCCATCTTTTTGCTGCCACGTGTGGGCTCGTATGACGAACATGCGCCCGACTTGTTCTGATATGTTAGGATTGTGTCGACAGCGTCAAAAATCCGTTCGTCGTCTAATAATTGAGGGTACCCCGGGGTCTTTTGCAAAAGAATTACCGACTTTAATGCCTCCGAGACGCAATCACATACGGCATATCCTTGGTCCCTGGTACTAAATGCCCATGCGCCTTTGCGCTGCTGGCGATAACACAACTCTTGGTCTTTGCAGTTCTCGCGGATCTGCTGGTCATCTAGGAAGGATAAGGCCTTATTTAGCATAGGGCGCCATCGGGCGTCTTGCTCAAGCCCAGCGTCAACTGCAGCCTGGATGAGGAATGATGTATCCCAGCACTGGACACCATTGGTACCATTGCAAAACATGCCCTCAGCATTCACCCACATAGCATCCTCAAGTCTCTCAATATGCCTCTTGAAACTGTACGCTTCTGGACCGTCACGGACGTAACACGCCACAGTGTTGAGAGCAGCATTTACAGGGGCGAGATCGGCGTAGTCTGTATTTGCATCTTCCATGTCAATGAGCTTGCTGACCCACTCATTGGCTCTGTTTCTGATAAAATTAGGGCGGATCCATGGCCAGATATTGACCAAAGCCCAGTTCACTGTGTTCAGGGCCAGGGATTTGGGGTGGTAGTTGTCGATAGGGTTGATCGAATTTCGGTTGCCAATCCAGTCAATCGTCTCCCACGGTTCGGCAAAAAGCTCCTCGCGCAGACCGCGGATGACGTCGGTCTCTTCGCAAGTCCACTTCTTATCAAATAGATACCCCATAGGTAGGAAGACCTGGCGCATGTGAATCCACCACCTCCAGGGCGCAAATGGGACCCAATCAGGCAGAAGCCAAATCTCTGGGGGGATCGGATTGACAAGGTCCCATTTGCAGACACCGAGAATACTAAGCCAGAACTTAGCCCAGTGAGGCGCATGTGTAGCACCTCCGAGCTTATGTAGTGTGTTACGCGCCTTAACCATGGCAGGGTGTGCGGGATCAACGCCAACCAGGCGCAGGACGGTGTAGTTCAGCGATGTGCCGAAAACGGTGCTTTCGCCTTCGATGTGTAGTCCCCATCCCCCATCTTCGGGGTTCGCACGGGCAAAGAGATAGTTCTTGATCTCGGTTGCTACATACCAAGGAATTGTCGTCTTGGTCACATACCAGGTAATGACAACGCCAGGCAGAAGAAACATAGGGCCTCCATACTCGCACCCCCACTCGCCTGACGGAAGTTGGAGTTTTTCGAAGAATGTGAGGCCGTTGCTCACCGCATCGAGAGGTTTCTTGGGCTTAGGTAGATCCGGGAGGTTCTATGGCACACCGCCCGTATTAGTCTTATTGGGCTTCGCTCGACGAAGTATATTCATCTGCTCACTGTGTCCAGGTTAAGATACCATTGATCGGCGATCGACTGTGGCCATTTCTTAACGGCTTCATCATCCTCTAAATAATGCCAAGTAAGCCTGCCGCTCTCATCGAGGCACCTCCACCGCGTACGATCCGTTTTATCGGCGATTCGCGGGCGCTTCGTGTTGACCTCTACATTGCCATTGCTAGCGCGTTTCTCCGATATTCGACCGTTCGCGACGTGAGGTTTACCGTTCGACTTGGCTTGTAGGCTGCCATTAGACCGAGTCTGGACCATGTCGACTTGGTCTTTCGCAGCAGGGGGTGGCTTATGTAGAAGGGAGATCGTAGGGACGCTCGAGGGTCGAGACGAAAGGAACGAAGAATTGGCGGTGTTACTCCTGAAATTCAGAGTCAATTGGAGACTAGGATAGTCAATTCACCATGACAATTTAGGTATACAATTCCCCTTTCAGTTGAAAATGTATGTGATCCGTCACCCATCATTCGGAACCAAAATACCACGAAGTTATTAGGGGAGTTTGTTCTACACTCACCAGTTGTTACCTCATTGGCCTAATGTGTTAAGTAACGAAAACGAATACGATGAGTTCATACTGTGCTCGCACTGTAAGAATGTGGCTTACAGAATAGCTGGATCCGATTAAGTGGCACAGTAGTTGTGTTTTTAGGCGTATTTTGCTTATAAGGATATCCCCCATTGCAGCTTAAGCCGTGACAGCTAGACCAGTCTTTCTTCCTGCTCAAACTGAGGTACCTCGCCATCTTTCTCTCTCATCAATTATCGTCCCAGCATAGAGCATGGCTTGCCTCTTTTTACCGTGTTAGCATTCCCATATTTTCTAATCTCAAGCCTTTCTCTTTTTCTAAGTTGTAGAAAGCCCTCTAGAGTCTCTGCCTTTCACGGTCTCACGCTATCGCCTAATTACTAGTCCCGACACTGCCAAATTGTTGACTTGCATTTCAATGTGATGACGCCGCTCTATTTCAGGAAACCATACATATAATTCTCGAAGTTCCCAAATCTTCATTAGACCCTACAGTGTATTATATCAGCATGGTGCACTCCGGGGATCATGGAAAGCATTTACCAGAATGGAACATCTACCCGACCCTAGTAGCTCAACATTTGGCTCGAGTTCACCACTTCCGACAGTGGAATGCGTGAATCCTGGTCAAAATGGCACTGCATTAGTTCAAGATCCTATGCAAAACTCTCCATCCCGTGCTACCATTGCTAAGATTGAAGAAATCCTTGTTGCCAATTTAGATGCCCTCGCGGAGAACCGAGTTCTAACGATTCCCATCCGCAATCGTCGTACAGGCAGGTTGCGGGTGGTTCGATTCCCCTCCTCCAGGGATACAGAAGCGAAGAAGTTTAGTAGGTTCATAGACCTACTAGTACCTCTTTCACGTATTATCCTAACTTACACATTTTCTCGCCTTCGCTCCCTAGCTGCTCTTCTTCAGATCCTTCATCTATCTCACAAAGCACTCGTCACAGGTACCGTTATCACGAAGAGGTCTGCCTCTCTCGCCTATTTCTTTTAACAGGGTTGACCAACACAACTATAGGGCTATATACTACCAGAACCCAGAACTCTTTGGTAGCCAGCAATATGTGGACGAGTTGGTTGACGACATCGCCTACACCTTTGGGTTGGGAAGAGATTCCCTTAATATTGTTAGCCATGTCAATGAAACACCAGTGTTGTAAACCTAACATCCAATTAGGTTGCAGCAAGCAAAGGTCTTGTCGCTGGTGATCTCAGTATCACGATCAACGACGGGACAATTCTCTACTGCAATCCTAAGGATAGTGTAAGCAAGCGCTACGCCCGTTATACAGGCCTTCCTAAATTAGATCTAGCAAGGTGTTTTACTCCCTGATGCCCGGGCTATTTCAAGTGTTAGTCTTGGGGCCTCCAGATGGCTTCTTGTGATCGAGAAGGAGGTAAGTTTTACCTCACAGGCTCTAACTAGCAGCCGAATTAACTTCGCTTCGGTTAAAGGCAACTTTTCGAGGGCTTGTTGCTTCTAGGTTTAATGAAACTGCAGCAGTTGGACAAGGAGTCCTCATCACTGTATGCCATTCAATCTTATCAGCTCTTTGCAAGATACTCAGGTCAAAGACTAACCCCAATCAAAGGCCAAGGGCTACCCAGACCTCTCTACGCGACAGTTTCTTCACAAGCTTAGCATCGCATTTCCAACAGTGCCTATGTATGGACTTGTTGATTTCGATCCGGACGGTATCAAGATTCTGGTTACATATAAAAATGGAAGCCGATCTTTACAACATGAAGAGAATGCAACTTTAAACCGGCTGCTCTGGATCGGACCAAGGAGCGATGACATCCTAGGACACCATCATCGAAGATCGCCATCCAGTGACTCAGATCTAGCGTGCATGCATAACCGGACTCCCGGCCAACAATTTCCATCGTCTCGGGCAAGCGCATTGCCTAATCCTAGCACAACGTTCAGTTCTATCGAGATCTCGTTACCTCTCAAAGCTACAGATAGGAAATTAGCTGTGCGACTTCTTTCGGCGACAGTAGGAAAATATGACGCTGAGAACCTAGACTTCATTCGCGAATTACAAGTCATGCTCCTGCTCAATACGAAAGCAGAGATCCAAGCCGTAGATGAAGCAGGAGACCTTACTACATGGCTAAACGATGCTCTAATAAGAAATATAGGCGCAGTCTAACTTATAATATTTGTCGCCCGTACTTTTCTCAGCCGATATTTTATACTAGAGGGAATAGTGCATGTTAGGACTTTATGTACCAATAGCTTCGTCGAGAACTGGCCGTTGGCACCCAAGCCACTAAGGTAACCCACCAGGTGTCACGTGATTGGTCCGGTCAATGCCCATTTGCGCCCGTCAGGATGATCAAGTAGAAGCGAGCGAGTTACAACATCCGCAGACTCGCAAATCAAATAAACCTCAATAATTGAGGGCTTCGTGCAGTGCATTACGTTTCTTAACAGGTATACCATTTTTGAAGCGTAAAAGGGTAGGTCAGGTGCAGTTATAATCACGACGAACCCGTGCGAAAGGTATCGCATCTCAACGCACAAAATTTTTCTGTGACTATCACCACAAGTGGCATAAACCGGCGGGCACTTCTTGAGCAGGCTAGTACAACAACAGCGCGAGCACAGTCACAACCACTTACTTATACACCTGCCGCGTCGCATTACGCCCCAGGACTTAGTTTCAGCCTACGCGGATATTTGCCGAGGTCATCAGCCTGAGTCATTCACATCCATCATTCTGAGAGACGGGCCAAGAGTGAGAAGGAATCATGGCGCCAAGGTTATCGGAGGAAGAGATCGATGATCTCGTCTATCTAGCACGAGCGGGCGAGGATGCAGACCTCACCGAGATGCTGCAGGAGCTCGCTACCCGTGACGTGGCAACCCCAGCAGACATCCTGACTGCCGCGAGGGAAGAACAGAGCAAGGCCACTTGTTTGCATATGGCGGCAGCGAATGGGCACGCAAGTAAGTTGAATACAGTTTCAGGCTCCGCCTCAGTTTTATGTCGTCCGACCGGTTGGTGGCGTTGGGCAATGTGGTGTTACAGGACATGCGTCAACTTTATTTTCGAAAGGCACACAAACTCTTGTTGTCCCTCCCCGGAGCTCATCGGTCTATCTTAAGCCCCTGTCTAATCTTCAAACTCATCGTGGCACAACGATCGTATAATTCAGCGTGGAAGAGCTCTGACTAACTGCATTGTGACTATGTAGAAACGGTGACACTCATTCTCTCACATCTACCAGTGCCAGACAAGAAGTCAGTGGCAGCAACGCCGCCTACAGCCGAGGAGGAGGCTGGGCCGGAGCAAGCGGCAGCACAGACAAACCCAGCATACATCGATGCACAGAACACGTTTGGGAACACAGCCCTACACTGGGCATGTCTAGGAGGTCACCTTGACATTGTCAAGCTACTTCTGTCACGGGGTGCTTCACCCGCAATCGCGAATGACAAGGATCAGATTCCTCTAGACCTAGCTGCTTTCAACAATCACATGCATGTTGTTGACCATTTTCTGGCCCAAAGCAAGGATCTCGAAGGTGGTAACGCAGAGGAAGGAGGGCTTGCTAGGGAAGCACAGGATCTGGATGTAACAGGGGATGCAAGCGATGATGCCTCTAAAAATCCCGAGTCGGGAGGATAAGACAGGATGTTGATGCTTAAGAATTTAAGAAAAATAGAAATGGAAAATAGACTCCTTGAACAGATTATCATAGGTAAATCTCGTGACTACAAGTGTCGCGGTCCCATATATAAAACCTGCAAACGTTCAAGGTTCCCACCTTGACAACGTTCTACTTTTGGTAGTGTCGTGGTTTAGCGTTGCGGCTCCGTCCCGTGACAACAAGGTAGGTTTGAAGTGTAGCCTTTTGAGTGACAACTTTGATGGCTCACGACACCAACTCTGCTACTCTTTCTGGACTTCATGCATTCTAGTTAAGCATCTCAGCTACAGTACTTCACATATGAATCGAATTATATTGGAACTTATAGTTTAACTCCATGAGTAACCAAGCGATCGTAGTGATCGTATCCAAGCTGATACATTGGAGATGACCACTATTATATGTTGTTGCGAATTTGTGTCACAGAACGGAACTATAACATTGCACTACAATTGCTACTAGAATATTATAATTTTAATACAGCTATTTTGTTTTATATTATAACCCTATATGATATAAAAATGTTTAATATTAAAAACAATTTTTGTAAATTTGTTTATTACGTTTAACTTATTGAACACCGGTGTTAAATCTGATTATATTTATCTGTTTAGTAATTTCGTGATATCCATTATCCCAAGCCTCATCCTAGAATTCCTCCGGCATCTAACTTTTATTCAGCATAACTTCGTGGATACTTCACCTGTAATCCTGTAAGCGGTAGGATAAAATCCTCGCTAAGGGCTAGAGATTATTGGTGTCTCGGTTGTATCTTCCCCCTCACTAACTCATGAATTACTATAAACAAACCTATCTATTCTATACTGTAGCAGGATTCATTAAAATCAGCTCTTATGTTTTTAGACCTAGAACTAGAAGGGTAAATAGAACAGAGATGTGTATAGTCATTGGTCTGTTTGCCTTCCTCCGTGTTGAAGTCTTGCACCCATCGCTGCAGTATACATGTATTAGTATTGTACAACTATCTCCTGAAATGATTAATGACATCGGATGTCATATCTCGTGGCATACCGACATAAGAAACACGCCCAGGGTGTGGCGCTAGGCTCTCACTTCCTTCTGGTTGAGACCAAGAACGACACTCCAGTTACATTTCAGATTACGAATGAGAATTTTGCACTTCTGGGTATGATATGAATGAGATACTTAAGGTACTCTACGCCCCACTCTGGCAGCAAGGAGTACCGCCACAACCTGACCAGTACCCCTCTGTTGATAATGTTGGATTTACCACTGCGCCGAAAGGTAATTATGTCAGATTTAGTGCATGTGCTCTGTTGTTGTATTGGTAACTAGTTCTAATTTAAAGAGATTATTTAACAACCTTTTATTGGTATGCTGTATAAACTATTTAATATTAGTTATACAAACATGGCGTCGCTTGATTTAAAGATCGAGTTCGAAGACAAGGAGGCACCGGACAAATAGGAAGCTTCTAGTATTGGAGGCGGCTTAATGCGGTCTCTTCGACAAAGTTGGAAATCCAAGGCCGACTCATCTGCCAACACGCCTGGTACAATTGATAATACCTCTGCAGCGCTGGCCAATATTCTACGGAACTTCCTTCAGCCTGGCTCAGCCCTATCGCTGCACGAAGCGTCTGAATCTATCCTGAAGCTCATTCCTGCGAACGCCTCTCATTCGACCGAAGTCCGCGTTTTTGGAGACTACTGTATTGAGCTCGCTGACCGGATTCCATATCACCACCCTTCTCACCCCAAACCCGCTCACCTGCTATCCAAAGCGCTTGAACCTCTCTTCCAAGTTTACGGACAAGAATCCCAAGCCAGTATGTTTCTGTCTCTCTATCTTGCGAGCCATTGTTTATATATTTCCTTCGTATAGGACGGAAGCGAAGAATTCAACACTTTCCAGTTGCTCAGAGAAGCTATAACGGACAACGTGCACTGTAAGTATTCACAAGGTACAACTTCGCATGCAAACGCTAATACACACTAGTTCCAGAAGAAGACGACCCCATTGTCTTTGTGAACTTCCAAGCCTTCATCGCGACTACATGTTCCGTAGGCATTGACAACAGGAGCGGTGCTGACTCTTGGGCTGTCCAATTGCTTCGAATTGCCTTTGAAACACTAGAGAAGAGAGAGAAATGGGAAACCGAGAGCTATATCATGGGTGCCGCGCAATGGATCCGTATGCTACCCCTAAAGTCTTCTCCTTTTTTCTTTTTTTTTTCCCCTGGAAGAGTAATTACTAACTACAGTGAACTCCAGTCATTTATGGCCAAGGTTTGTTTCAGCACATCTTGTACCCAGCTTCCGCAAGCGAAGAACAAGAGATGCGCAACCACTCTTGGCGCTTTGGAGACTATTTCCCCAAGCCCGAGGCCATGCAACCACGATCTATCGAGAGATGGCGATTCTGGCAAGATTGCTTCGACCGCAGAGCGCAGGATCCTGACACGGGCAAGGAGTGTGCCAATGTCGCGCAAAAGGCTGTAGAGTTGATGAAAGTCATCGACCGAACGTATCACTATTGATCTACATTGGGATCAATTCGGGCTCTGGATTTTTTCTTTTTGTTTTTCCTTTTGTCTTTTAATGAATCCCTAGGCATCTGGCTCAATGTTAGGCAGTGGACGACCGCGCGCGGCTACCCCACTGTGGCTTGACTTACCGCCTACCACAGTTACCAGTATCCTCTTCCTCAATGGTCGGCAGAAGCACCTCTCTCTCTTACTACCTAGATTAGGCAAAAAGGAATTCCTAGCCATGAACCCGCAGCCCATTCACCCATCCTACACGGTGGGAGACCACGAGGCTTTCATGGGATACGCCGCCAAGCAAGCCCAAAAATCGCCCCCAGCACCAAACAAATTCTGCGTCGGTGCTGTACTTGTCGATGCGGACAAGGGCAAAGTTCTGTCGACGGGATACTCCCTAGAGTATCCGCGCGATTACAAGGGAGATCCGGGAACGACACACGCGGAGCAATGCTGCTTCATCAAGATTGCGGACAAATACAATCTCCCGGAGGAGCGTATCGGGGAGGTTCTTCCCTCCAACACAGTTCTTTACACGACCATGGAACCCTGCAACGAAAGACTGAGCGGCAACATGACGTGTGCGACGAGGATCTTGCGGCTCAACGGCGCCATCAAGACTGTCTACGTGGGAATAAAGGAGCCTGGAACCTTCATCGCGCACAACGACGGACAAGAGAGGCTCGAGGCCCATGGCGTCAAGGTCGTGTACCCTGTGGAGCATATGCGGGACATGTTGACCAAGATCTCGATGGCTGGTCACGCAGACCCATGACTAGGGCACGTCCCGTCCCGCGCCCATACTAGTTCAGCAGTAACAATACAATAGCCCCTATTACAGCTCTTTAACATACATTCTGATCGTACACACATTATTCAGTAGCATTTCTTAGTAAAGGGTAAAGCCTGTAAGGGAATCCTGGCTCTCATGCTCGTAGCAGGGTACATGTACACAGCTTTTGTAACGACTTTCACTGGCGGTTATTCGCCAGTTCAGTGCTCCCATCCAGCAAGCTTTTTTTTTGTCATGTCCTGTGCGGAGTTTACCTCCCCCCTCCCCCGCTGCTCACTCATGACTAGACTTAATGAATCAACCTCCTGGAAGGGTCGCTGTCATAACCGCTTCATTCTATAGAATATGAATTACAAAGGTGTGGAGGAGCTCGAATTCGAGGGAGACAATATCCAGGTCGACCCCAGTGTCATGAAGGATAAGATATTCGTACTTCCTACTGCCGGCCGTACGGAGTAATGCTCACATCGTTGTCTCCAAGAACTACCTCATATCACATATTTGACTTGAAGTTGGTGGCTCATGATATTAGTGTTATTTACTTTAGCTCTAACGAGGGGATGGCTACTACTCCCACCACAATACCAATGCGTGTTTATGTATACCAGTTGGTGTATGCGGTGCGGAGTCGGTGCCCCTATCTTGCTACATCCAACATGATCATCTGACACTAAAATACTGTTTAGGGTTTCAACCATACTCGCCAGTACATCAGCTATACTCCCCCTCAGAAGCTTCGGATCAGCAAGTTACATATTTACTAGAAACGAGAAATGTTTTAACAGTTGACAACCCCTTTCTTTAGAGTGTAGATGGACGGAACAAGTATTACTTGAGATACTTGAGAAGTAAGGAAAAAAAGAAATGCAAGCGGAGGAGCGGCAGCTTTCACACCTATGAGACCTTCGAACGTTGTTTTGTGCCACGGTGAATACGAGCCTCGGGGTACATATTCGGGTATTCATGGCTGATGATAGAATATCTAGGCAAAGATATACGTAATACAATATACAAACCTGCGACACCCTTGCTGTATAGTATGGTCAGTTGTCCCATGCTCACTTGCACAACCCACATTAGACATCTTTGGGGCCGAAAAATATCATGAAACGGGTTATTGGCTCAATCATTCCCAGGCTACGCAGCCCCATGGCAGAAAACCACTCGATTAATTTATTAGAATTGCAATGTCACATAAAGAAAGGGTTTCAGGCAAGGAGGAGGCGAGTCGCAGAGAATTACAGGGCATCGACGCTGGTTGCACGTTGTGGGATGCATATCTGGAGCTGTGTGTCTTCAAAAATAGCTATAAATAAAACTACATCGTACCACCCAATACAAGTAAACTTAGCGATCTCTTATGAAGTAGTTCAAACTACCTTAGGAGTCATGTAATCAACGAGTCTGTACCTGTTATACCCAATTATGTCTCACCTTCACCCTTAATAGCCACAGGTTAGAAAATCGCATACAGTTCAACAGTCATATGGCCATGGTTAGCTCAGACGCAAAAATTCCTGTTCTTGGCTGTACAGTATATCAAGGGTGGTCACACTAGGAAGATGAAAAAAATAATGAATCGCACAAAGAAGACTTGTAGCTATATAAATTGAATTTCTGGCGTCTCGGATAGTTAGGAATGACTTCAGTTCCCAACAACTGATCGTTCTACCTAGTTGCCATCTCGGGTAAAAATACTACATTATCAAGTTACACTCAACCATATAGTATTACGACTAAGCTACTAAGCTATTTCAATGCCTTCGGAAAATAGAGAACTGAAGCTGATGTGTGACGTCTGCGGGCGCCCGCTCGTCAATAGGAGAGGGCTGTGTACAAAATGTAATACCTCTGGGGGCAAGCAAAGACAAAGCGAGAAGTTGCAGGCAAGACAGGAAGCTGCAAGTAAGAAGAAGCGATCGCGGGCCCCTGTGCCCGAGGGCAACGCCCACATGATCCTCGACCAGGAAGTCTCCAACACACCTACCACACCAACTATCACACCTCCTACTCGTCACCTATCTGATGCCTATCGTTTTAATCCCCTTAATGCATCAGTCGAACAACCCTCCGACCGACAACCCGGTGCCGGGCATGACTACTCGACTATGATACCGCCAAACGCCGGCCCCTCGCGTAACCCTGTGGCTGGGAGCCATGGCCGATACGACATGGGTTATCCCATCTTCGATCCTTCTAAAGCCGGAAACCCCCTTCCAAAAGACAAGCCACGAGGTTTACCATATTCTGCTCCGGCGGATAGTCGAGGACATCAACGCGAGTACCGACAAGCAAATACGAATCCTGGTCCCTCGTCTGTACGAACAGAGGAAATTTTGTTCTCGCCACACCAAATTATAGGAGACCGGCACTCCGAAAAAGTGAGTACTCAATATTCGGGTTTCGATTGGTTCAACTCCACCCCTCTCTGGTGTCCCGACGACGAAGAGGAATAGGTTGGATATTGAAGAAAGGTACATGGTGAATACAAGTTGCTACGTATGCTAGGTGTGTCTTGTTTCCCGAGGACGACCTTATAAGTTTGGGGGATCAAGGAACCGTGTTTTATGTTTTAATAATGGCCATTGTTTCACTACTAGTAATACACTTTGGCTGCCTATACAGTGGTATTCCTGTGGAGTAACATATATTAGATATAACTCATAGATGAGATTGACTACCTACGGTAATCTAGGAACTCTACGAATGGTGGTACCTATTATACTTTCTACGCTCATCAGCGAGTTCATTGGTACCTATGGATTCCAATGATATGTTTCGGTGAAGGGTTACTTTGTAAGAACAGGTGTATGATAATAGTAGTGTTTTAACTTGATAAATGTATTAATTAATAAAAGCGCTAACTCACCATTGTGATAGTACATACTCCTGAAAATTCGTATGTGATAACGACAACAACTACGACGACGACGATATGATGATGACAACGACGACACTGGTTCGGTTGTGCACTTTACAACTTCCCACGCCCAGCTTTCGGATATGGATCTACAACTATTGGCCGATTGCCTCGCTCATGTAGTATTCCTCCTTGATATACTAAGATGTACGAACAATCACACATATTGCGCTTTGCAGACATGAACACTTTCACGGAACCTCTAGATGACGGGGGAACAATCAATTGGGGTGTGATTCGCGAGGGCCAGCCTAATTAGTTAAGAGAAATGAATAGGGAAAAAGATACCACAAATCTATTCGACTAGACTGAATTAATACAAGCCTCAAGGGCTTGATCAACCGCACTCTATCAATGCTACGGAAGTCGAAACTTGAGCCGGACGATGATAAAAGATGCGGAACACCAACAGCCTCGGCGCCATGGGGCCATTTTGATCACGCCTAATCGATCTAAGAGTGAGCGATGGAGAAGATAACGACATAATGCTACATGGGCACGACCGGACGATGCAGATGATAAGGATTAGAACGCCGGCGAAGGAAAATGGCAAGGTTTCGATTATTAGGTTACATTCGCTAGAGTATTACTGCGGGGTACGCGTTGACCGAAACGGCCAGAATATTTTGATCGTAGTAAGTTACTAACATAGACGTTTGCTGGGTAGTAGCCCTCGAGTAGTGTATTCTAACTGTTGTTGCTTTTATGGAAAATGGACGCTTAACAGGCCTCATATAAATATAATTTAGGCTTTTCATTATATAAAGAAGGCATACACGCAGAGTGTTTTCTGCCCTCGATAAGCCTGCTTCTAGAGTGCGGAGAGGGAGGGGTATTGTTGTGCCACAGCCTTGTTTGAATATTGCCAAACCAACCTAGACTTATGCAGGAAAATGGTTGCTCTGATCAGACCCTGTTTAGTCTCTTTGGGACTGATACCGAAGCCTCGTCTTGAATATTTGACATTAAACTGACTATGCGTAGATAGCTACAGCTCATTTTTCGGTCTGAGGGCTTTTATTTCCAATTTCCCTTCGGCTATATATAGAAATTTCTTCTTCTGTTGGTATCCGTTGGTGTTGGCTGCATTATTGGTCGCATTATTGGCTGCATGTTGGTTGTCTCTCTAGGTTGGTGAGCTTGGCGTAATAAGCCACGCAGTACAACCCTCCCAGTTCTTCAAATTGGGTAAGAAGATCGCAAATCTTTCTAGAAGTTCAGTAGTAAATTCGGGCTGACAAGCCTTCAGCAAATCACAGCCGACGTGGCGGCAGCCACCAAGTTCTTTTGTGTTGCTTAGATGTAGAAAAGTGCAATAACGTGGATCCTGGCCCCCAACTCGATTCTGCGTTGTGCCAGTTCCATGGAACTTGTCTTTTCCTGCGCAGACATGGCTGCTGCATCTGCGTCTCGGCTAGGTGCTTCCCAACTTCTTCCCCAGTCTTCGCTTCGGTGAGCCTCTCTGCCCAGCATACAGCGAGACATCGTGACAATGCGGCATCATTTCGGGGCTGTCCTGCTGCTGGTAGTAGGCATGGGGATAGCTCAGCGACCCTCGACGGCGAGTATTTGCGATTACTATGCTATGGAGAGGTACGGCGCCAACTCTAGCGATTCGCAGTTCAGGCTCATGGAGCATATTGTCGCGCTCGCATTTGGTGGAGGAGTCACTCTTCCCGATGCTTCAGATGACAGCACTGGCATACTCAACCCGGGATCGTTCAATGGTTTGGCCGTTAATCTAAGGCCGTGGTTTGACGGTTCAAGTATGTTTTGTATCTACTTTTAGGTTCCCCGACGATCTTGTCGTCAACGTACTGATCACTCGGCGTGTATCTAGAAGCTACGACAAATCTGAACAACCAAGCCGTTGGAATCGATTGGTTAGATGACGGAGCGCAGCAACCGCTGATGGCGTTCTTAAACGGCACGACGAGTAGCGTCGAATTAGATGCTGATTCAAATGAATAGTGCGTCGGCAACTTCATTTCTATACGTTCTATTATGTGCCAGCTCGACCCGTAGATGCTAACGCGATGGATGCTCATACAGCCGACTCTTCGCCCATTTTTACACAGCGTTCGGCAAAATCTATGGCTGCACGCTCACGTCAGAGTTCCCGAAGGCGAACGACAGCGGCATCCCGATAGCCCCAGCGTACGTGCATAAGTTCAT
Organism: Hypoxylon argillaceum; assembly: GCA_022495175.1. Taxonomy (NCBI): domain Eukaryota; kingdom Fungi; phylum Ascomycota; class Sordariomycetes; order Xylariales; family Hypoxylaceae; genus Hypoxylon; species Hypoxylon argillaceum. The sequence goes on along the minus strand of MU378306.1, from coordinate 8,353 downwards.
GAACCTGAACCAGACGGACCTCGGACACTTCATCGACCAGCTCATCATGTCGAGCAAGTACGCCGGCTTCTCCGACGAAGACGCAAGCACCTTGAGCACGTTCCTGAACGCGCGATACAACGTGCGCTGCGCACCGCCCATCGATGGACAGCTGTACTCCCTCTGCCAAGCCACTGAATGTCCGCTGGCGGCGCCGAGTCCGGACTGCGACGCGTACGTAAATATCGGACCCGGCGAGAGCAGTACCACGGGAGGCTCTGCGCCGAGTAGCACTTCGCCGCCCACGTCTTCAACCACACCGACATCCTCATCCTCGACCCAGCCGACATCGAGTCCAGCTTCCTCAACGACAGCGAGTAGCGGCACAGCTTTGTCGTCGGGCGCTATAGCAGGTATCGCGATCGGCGGGGCGGCCGTCGTCCTTCTCGCCGTAGGCTTATGGCTGTACCACCGCCGGCGACAGCAAGCCCAACCACAGCCACAAATGGCCGCTATGCCATTCCCCGGACCGGGCGGCTACCAGTCTCCATCTCCGGGGCCCCTGTCTCATCCCTCATACACGCCGACCCTGGGCCCGCACACGAGCTATACGCCCTCTTCGGCGCCAAGGGACTCACACCTGGGGGTGGGATCGTTCTTCGAGCCTAAGCATCCCGAGGCGGAATTGGGGGTCCCGAGCCCAGTGATGCCGCATAGCCCGCCTATGGTGGTGCATGTTGCGGAGATGGAGAGCCCGCTGCCGTCGGAGGTGGATGGCTCGTCGCCAGCGGGGAGGTTTGGGGAGTCGGCTAACACTTGGGCGCCGGCTGGGAGATGAGCTGTATTGAGAGAAAATAGCTTACTTTAGTTGGGTGTTATTAGGTATTGGGTTAACGTAGTATCATAATCATAACTATTTTAAGTAAGGGGGATCGCCACCCTACATTAATGAATTAGCAGAGAAGCCCATCGCCACCCAGCTTTCAATGTTGCATAAAAATAATAGGCACATGGTATAGAAGTCTTCAGAGGGTGATCAGTTCCGACTCGTGTCGACACCCCTGATCCCACCCATTGATCTCCAGACTCCGAGCGCCAATATTTGTTGACCTAGGCGCGCTGTCTGCAACCTACCTTGACTCACTCAAAGGCTCCCCATTCGTCGCTTGACTTGACAATAGCGGCTCTGTTTCTGGCGCGACCATAAGATCCTCGACCGTTGCTCGGTTCTTTGCCGCAGCGACCCAAACGGCCATTTGCGCAATAGCATACACAGCACTAGGCACGCAGAGCCACCCGACGATCATGTACCATGCCCAGAAGCCGCGCTCCGATTTGGGGAAGCCCGTTCGCCAGAACCAGAAAACAGCCTGTATGGCAAACGCGACAGCTTGCGTGGCCAGGCCAGTCATGCTCAGGGAGCTTGCCGACGAGCCTGCCGCAGGGATCGCGGAAGCCTGCGCCAGCGCGGCACCACCCAGGCCGAAAACCGCAAGCAGTGGCTGAAGGAAACAAAACCGCACGAGGAACACGATGCTCAGGAGGATCTTAGCTTCCGATAACCCTTCATCCCCCAGCATACACCAAACGGTGATCGAGGCAACGGATAGTAGCACGTATAGACCATAGAGTGAAAAAACCTGGCTTATCATGAGACGCCCTTTGGAAGGCATAAAGAGGGACGCGATAAGGCTGGTACGAGGCGTAAGCTCGAATTAATGCCGATATATTGACGATGGTGAGGATGACGGCGGGCACTCACATGATCAGCCAGTATGCGCATGGAAGAGCCAGTTGAGCGTAGGAGATCCAATCCTGAACGCCGTCATGCAGGACAAATGCCATGAAGAACTGTTCATTGAAGTTGACGAGGTTCAGAACGGCACTTATGAGTGGGATGCCCGTACAATCCCTTCTCTTGAAAATGCGATACCACTGGGGAATGAACGATCCGAAGGTCAGGACGAGGAGGATTCTTCTCGGAGATCAGCAATCAATCGCGAGACGATACGCGCGCAGAGAATAACCGACATTCCTACCCAGCTGGGTGGCACCTGACTTGGCTCAGCCATTTTCGCTGAGGGCTGTAGTTGAAGACTAATCCAAGGGGCCATGATCGGATGTCAAGTTTCCCCTAAGCTGTGGTGTTCTCTGATCTAATTGACTTTGAAGAATGAATGGGAAATACAGATTGAAAAACCAGCCTAGTAATCGCTAGGCTCCAGCATTCCGCATCCTTGTACGAACACACGTGGTTGGCTCGTCTCGTCTCCATGGTTCGACCAGGGCTGTGTTGGCTTGGCGAAGTCTCTACGGGTTAAAACCAGAGGCCAATTTTGCTTCTAGCAGCAGACTTTAACACATTTATAAGTTTAATAGTTAGCATATTATATAAAAGTTTTCCAGCGTCAGCACCGCTTTGACTTAAGTCAGTAGACGCGCTATATATAAGACCTGTTGAATTGAGCTGTCCCGTTATCTAGAATCTCACGTACTTAACCCCGCAGAAGGGGACCGGGAATGTCTTCTGGGGTATACACTAGCTCACCTTGGCGTAGGTTGGAGACGTCAGTAAACAAGCTACTATCTATCTAGACCACATACAATATAGCAGCTGATTGTCTCGGTGCTCATTAGTTTGGCTAATTATACATTTCTCAGGATCCTATTACATTCTTCCATATCTTGTTAGTCACCGTTATCGATTGCTTATCCTTTTCTAGTAAACTACCAAATATACAAATTTGACCCCTGAGATTAAATCGTGATGAGGTTATGAGGAACACTTCCGCCATGTGTCGGTCCAAAGTCCAAGGCTGCCTGAAATGCCCTCGTTCATTACGGCGTCTTCGAGTGAGTGTTTAGCAAGTCAGCAGGTAAGTCTGGGAAATTTCGATTCACGCGAGTCTTCCTCTCTGCCGCCATTTTTTCAGTATAATATGGCTTCGCTAGTCTTCTCGTACCTAGTTTAGGTACGAAGATAGTCTGTGGATTGGCCCCCAGATCAGAGATATTGGGAAGAGTTGAGGAACGGTTGCTAAACTGATAGTCTTTACCCTACAATCAAGCCTCCACCCGGTTATAGATATTTTACTCTATTAGGCTATCTCCCAATTGAGCACATTTACTCGGTCTGTATGCGAGATCGCGATTCCCCTTGATACTAAGCCCGACCACGTGTCGTGTGTAAAGGAGGCTCAGCTGTGAATATGTACAAGGCCCTGGCTGAATCGCATGTACATCCTGCTTTAATTGTTTGCGATACCTTGCAGTCACCGCCGGTGCCGCCGTCACTTCCACTAATCTGCATCTGACGCACGCGAATAGTGTTATATTTTAATTAGCTGTATTGAAGACTACAACAACTTACAGGGACTAACTCGTCGGCATAGATGGAGAGTAGGACCAAATAGTAGACGAGAGAAGAGCAGCATTAAGGCGAATAAGGAGGCTTTGATGATGATAATGGAGACCTTGAAATACTGGAAACTCAGCAGCTAGATAAACTGCGACGAGATTTGGATGCTATGCGAACGCCGACTCGCGATTCCTTACAGGTGGAATGGGTGGTCATTATTAGGCAAGAGATTGGCAATTCACGAACGGCCATGGCTGCATCCAAGGTCCTCATATTCATCTGGCTACTAACGGACTGGGCAGCGGGCGATTTTCGGAAGTGTATTCAATACGTTGTCGTCACCACCTCTACAAAGCTCAAAGCCCCTTTGCAAACAGCAATTGCATTCTGGTTTATTACTATGATGATATACAGTAGCCGCTAGAGGCGACTTGGATTTTCTTTTTTCCTCTAAGGAGATATTTGCTAGATTAACGTAGGTAGGTAAACCTGCCAAGCCAACTAAGCTCACTGCTGCTACTAACCCCCCTTGAACAATACGCCGAATTTTTCCGGCATAATCGCTAAATGTTCTGCCTTTTTACTTCGCAGTACTGAAAGCCACCGGGCAAAAGCGGGTAATAATAAAAGAAACATACATGAGTAGGAAAACATTAATCGTGAGAGAGATCTGTTAGGTTGACATAACGAAGAAGCAGAATCCCCTTCTGCGCTTATTAAGAAACGTAGTGCAAGGAAAGATTGCCTAATAACTTCAGAATTCGTTCTTAGCTGCTAGTTGATAATATGAGCTCTTGGAGGCACGACCCAAGCATAGATATATACGCCCAAGGTGTTTAGAGAAGTAGTAGAGCTGTGACCGAGATAACGACGGCATTGTCTAAAGTCGGATAAATAGGAGGTCTCGGACGTTCAAAAATTCTGTTTTTCCTTAATATGGTGCTCCTATGAATCCGAGGCGCCGATGACAGATTGGAGCGCCGACGGGAGACTGGTCAAAGAAGTCATAATTAACCACTCCGTTACAGTGAGATATCCGTAATAGTGTTCAATGTTGTAGGACTGACTATATTTCGCCCCCCTCAACAACATGCTCCTATTTAACCCAGTTAATCTGACTCTCTTCAAAAAACGGGGGCGTTGCTGCGAACTGACATATAAGTATGCTCCATGAATGCACCCCTACGTGGGCGAGGGTTCATTCTGCGTGTACTGTCACGACCAGGACATAATCCGTGTTTCGAACAGTGGCGGATAATACCCCTCCGGCCATGCAAGAAATTGTGGAGTGTTTCGGATAGGTTTCCATCAGTCTTTTGGCTCTTTTCCACATTGCTTCTGTAAACTCTGGGGAATCATCCCCTGGAGGTGCGGCAGTCAATATTAGCCCCCCCTTCCTAACGGAAAGCATCAACTTCAGGCCACTTACCTTCTACCGTGGGAATGCCACGCCCAATAGCGGCTATCATTGTATTCTCTGGGTTGAATCCTAACGATATGAGTATGGGCTCCCCGAGCACGGTCTGGAAGGTTAAATACGCAACAGCCCCCCCTTTATTTTTTCGGGCGGTTTCGAGTTGAGTTTCTTCACTAGTAGCAAGCTTGATCTGGGCGGTCATACAGCCATTATCCTTATATCGGAATTCGGTTGGACATTCGAAAACATCCCTAAATGTGACACATCTGACAGGAGCAAGAGTCTTGGGGAATGGATGGATGTTGACGATTTTGTAGGTTGACTTGTAACCTCGGGTCGCGTACTCCCTCTGTATATGACTGTCAATCAAAAGATAGATCTGCTTCGTTGTGGCCAGCTGTTTGACATAGTGGGTAGGTACGAAGAGCAGGTCATCACTAGACCGCATGTAGGTACCATGTCTATCAGTTTCGTGGAAAATACAAGCGATATACTGATCTTCGCGTCCTGCCTCGTGGCAATCTAAAATCGCAAGAGGTTGTCGATAGTTAACGCTTGTGGCCATGCCAGTGTACCTTAAATATGAATCCAGATTTTTATCTTCGATTATCGGTAAGGAAATCTGTATTCCTTTATTGGTGACTGCGAAAGGTGATGCACGCTGGAATGCCTCCGTATCGATACTGCTGGGAAATCTTTTAAAGGATCCGGACTTTTGAAACGAAGATGGTGATCGGGCGAGGCAACTCAAAGTATTAAGTCCCTCCTCCTTCCACGCGAATATGGTCTCATCATCTGATTGTTTCATGATCTCTTCTTGAAGTCGACGGAAAGCCTTGCTGCCTTCGCCATATATTAGAGGCATGGACACACCAAAAAGTCCAAGCAGACAGTAAGCCTCATCTTCTATTCTTGTAGCTTTCCTCTTAGAAGCCCACTGCTTCACGATTAGCATTGGCAGCGAATCATATGATATACCCCTATACGGTAAAAGACAGCATGCAGGTAGGAAAATAGGGATATATTGCATAACATATGAAATCAATTCGTTAGTTGAAAGGGCTACTAACCGACATTTTTTGAGCCACTGAGAAGTCATCGGGAACAAAACTACCTTCGAGCGCAACGCTCCTTATGCCAGTAAGAGTGGTGAGCATACCTTGCATCGTGGTTCGCGTCCCAATTTCAGACCATTCATTTGTAAAAAAATACTACAATCTGTGGGGCAATCAGTTCTTGCAAAGTCCAGCCACGAGTGAACCATCTACTTGATTTCAATTTTGTGTGGTTGGCGTCATCTTGGTCTACGTTGTAGACGTCCTCCAGGTATGCATAGCAGACGCGAGCCTCTTGATACCAGCGATACATGGAATTTATGGCTTCAGAGAGTTCAGAGGAGCTTCTCTTGTCGATGCAGCAGGTGTCAATCCACTAGATACGTCAGCAAAAAGAAGTAGACCAGTGAAAATCGATACACTTGCCACATATTCGAAGCCATCGAGGCGAGATTGATCACAACAGCCTAGAATCTTTTGATACCCTTTTAATTTATCTGCATTGCCTTTCTTCATGTCCTTGTAAGTGACTTCTTGTTCTCCCCATGTGTGGGAAAGAATAGCGTAGTCCGGAACATTTCCCTCCACGAATTCGCGGATTTCGTACGAATTGACATGGAGAAGACGCATTATGACCCGTATCCTAAATTAAGACAATCTCTTCTTAGGCGATGAGTTATTTTAAGTGCGGCATACAAATGTAGAATATATGGTATTGAAAACTCGACTCTATGAAGTGGATAGCTGACCATGGTTAGATGAAAGTTTAGGAGACCCTATTCATACGAGGAAGAGGGGTTCGTAGCATTGGGCGTCAGCCGCACCGGAAATAAGTATTCCGATCGATAGAAAACAGCAGCTAATCGATTTCTTATCTTGTCAGAAATCGTGCATTGATGGGAAGCCCATTCTGGTACGTAATGTGGAGTATATTAGGAAGTCGAGGGGTGGCAGGACCCTGGCAACTAATGGTATAGGGATGCAAAATTGACGCAAATCTGAATTTGATTCTCCCGACTATAATATTCACCTCTGGGGATTCATATACTAAACGATCTCAAATACGAAAATTCCGAGTGTTAAAATGTACAATTGATCGTACGCCCTACCCTAATATACTCTAGAGACTATATCGGATTTTTTAACTCGGGAGCTTTAGCATATGTAACTACATCGAGATCGATTATAAACAGCCTTTTAGTCTTGGATATCGATATTTTTGACTTCGTGCCACATAAATGAAGTTTGCTACCAATTATAACAACGAAGGACCTGTATTTGAGAGAAAATTTATTTATTCGTTGGGTCTAAGGTACCTATGTAATCCCCATTACTTCCGACGGCATATTCGCCATCACTTTCGTGTTCATCCTTAGAACTTACTTGAAGAATGGCCGTCATTCTCTTGGAGCGTGGACAGGGCGTACACATTAAGACTCAGCCTATAGCAAATTTGATGATCAGATCACCTAGAGTCATAAACTATATATGTTATACCAGTGGTATGTTCCATCACGTACGACCACAGCCACTGGAGAACTCGGGATCCCGTCCGCTCTCCCATAGATAAGCCGGTGAGCGCCAAATTAGTAGTTGGGTCGGTGACGACCAGCGAATCTGTTAGAAATAAGCCTTCTGGATTGATCAGATTGATTGATCTATTATTGTTGTTGTTATATCACCGCTGTTTTAAGAGATTTTTCTTTAACATATAAAATAGATATATAAATAAAACTTTTTAAAATAAAAAATATTTTTTTTTAGTTAAATTTTTTTAATATTAAAATATAAAGTTTAATTTATTTTTTATATTTTTAATATATTTTTATAAAATTAAGTTTTTAAAATATTATTTTAATTAATATAAAAAGTTTAAAATAAATTTTAAATTAATTTAATAATTATTTTAAAAATATTAATAATAAATTAATAAAAAAATTAGTTAATATTTAAATAAAAAAATAATTTAAAAATATATTAACTTTTTTTATTAATTTTTTATTATATTTTTAAATATTTTAAATAATTTAAAATAATTTAATAATATAATAAAATAATTAATATATATATTTAAATAAATAAATAATATAATAAAATATATATTATTTTTTTAATTTTTTATTATATTTTTAATTAATTTAAATATTATATATTAATTTTAATTTATATTAATTAATTTAAAAATAATAAAATTATTTTTAAAAATATTAAAATTGATTTAAAAATTATTAATTAATTTTAAATTAATAATTTATTAATTTTTTTTTTTAAATTTTTATAAATAGTTTTTTTTATTTGTTTTATTTATAATTTTTTTTTTATATTAATTAAATTAAATTGTTTTAAAAAGTTTATTTATTTTTTTTTTATAAAACTTTTTATAAATTTATTTATAATTATTTTATTTATAAATATATATTTAATTTATAAATATTTTTATTAAATTTTATATTTTAATTAATAATTATATATATTAATATATTTTAATTTAATTTTTAAAATTATTATTTTTTTATTTATTAATTTTATTATTTAAAAATTATT
>MU378305.1:0-57894 GCA_022495175.1 Hypoxylon argillaceum | reverse complement strand
GATTTAAATTTTTATTAAAAAATAAATATAATTTTAATTATAAAATTATAATTAATATTATATAAATTAATAAATAATTAATTTTATATATAATTGATATAAATATTTCGTTTTAAACAATTAAATTTTTAAAGTTTTTATTTATATATAATATTTAAAATATACTATGTTAATATTAAATTTTAATATATTAAAAACTATTTAATTATATTGTATATAATTTTAATATAAATTTTATATTTAAAAAATTTTAAAATAGTATATAATTAATTAAAACTTTATATAAAAAAATATTTATTAAAATATACTAAATTATTAAAAAAATTAAATAGATATATATATTATTTTATTATATATTTAATATTTTATATAAAAAAATTAATTATTATATAAATAAAAAAATAATATTATAAATAGCTATAAAAGTTTTAAACAATATAGCTAAATCAAATAGTTTTATATTTATTTTATTAGTTTTTAAAGTTTGTTTTAAAATTAACAATAATTTATTTTTTTTATTAAAAATTATTTAAAAAACAAAAGTTATATAAAAAGTTATAAAAATATTAAAAAATATTTATACAAAAGTTAATATTAACTAAGCTATATAAATTAAAAATAAACTAGTATTATTATATAAAGTATTTTTTTTTATTTTTTTAAAATGAAGTTATAATATAAAAAAAACGTAAAAATTAAACAAAATTATACAAAATTTTTACAATTAAAAATTATAATATTATAATCGATATAACAAATAAATTAATTAAGTTTTATTATATATAAATTAAATTATATTATTAAAAAAAAATTATATTTGATTTATTATATAAAAAAAATAACTTTTTATATAACTTTTTTTAAACTATTAAATAACTGTAATTTTAATATAAAAATAAACTAAAAAAATTATTTATATTTATTAGCAACTAATATTTTATACTAAAAAAAGTTAACAATTATACTTTAGTTATATAACTAAAATAAAACAGTATAATTATTATATTTAGTATATTTTTTAAACAATTAAATATAGTTGAAATAAATATATTAATAAATTAAAATATATTTTAGTTTATATAATATAATTTAAACAAATATAATTAAATAAAAATTTTTTAAACTAAACTTATATAAAAAATTAAAAGTAAAATAATTAAACTATATAAAAAGTTTAAATTAATTGTATAAAATTATAAAAATAACAACAAAGTTTAAATATTTATATAAATACTAATAATTTAATATATAAATTAATAATTTATTATAGCTTTAAAATTATTATTAATTTAAAACTATAATATATATAAAACTATAAAATATTTTTTAAATATATATATAGTTATATAACAATTTAAACTAAAAAATTTATATTTATTTGCTAAAAAAACTAAAAAGTAAATATTTAACAAATATTATATTTTAAATTATATAACTATTATATAAACTAGCTAAATTAAAATTATACTAATATAAAATATATTATAAATATTATTATTAAAAATTAAATATAAAAGTATTTATATATAATTTATATTTATTATATATTAAAAAAAAATCTAACAAATTTGCAATTATAAAATTTTAAATAAATAATATTTTTAATATTATATTTAAGAAATTTTTATATAAAAAAAAAACTAAACTATTATTTTATATAAAATTAAAAATAAAGTTAATATTTAAACATTTTATTAAATTTAACAAAAGTAAAATTTAAATAAATAAATAAAAATTTTTTTTTATTTAATAAAAATAAACTAAATAACTATATATTATTAATTTTTATACAAAAAATTATTTTTAATAATATATTATTTAATAAGCTTAAAATATATATATTGTTTTTATATATTAACTAAAAACATTATATAATTTATTAGTTGTTATATAAGTTTAAAAGCTATTAAAAAATAATATTAAAACATTAAATATATAAATATAATAATAAATCAACAGTATATAACAAAAACTATGTTATATATTTTTAAATTAAATTTATAATTGTATTAACTAACAAAAGTTGTACAAAAAACATTTTTACGATCAAAAATAATATTGTTTATTAAAATTTAATCAAATATAAATAAGTTATATATAGTATATTAGCAAATAAACTATATAACATAATTAATAAATTCGATTATACTATTGCATTTAATACATCTTTTTAGAAAATTATTTATATAATAAAATTATTAACAATATTATTAGTTATATATATAAATTTTAAATTTTTATATAAATATTTAGTTAAATTAAAAATTATATAAAAGAAGCGACTTATAATCAACATTATATCATTTCAAAAAATGTACAAAAATCGCGAAATTATAAAAATATAATAAATTAATAACAAAAACAATTTAATAAACGCTTATATAAAAAAAGCATTTAATTAAACATTAAAAAAACTAGTTAGTATAAATAAATTAATTATATAAGTAAAAATATATATAAATCAATTAAACAACAAAAAAAATAACAAAAGATTAGTTAATATTAAAACTAAAATTACTACATAAAAAAAAAAAGTTTTAATATTAAACTAATGACTTAATAAAACTTGTATATATATACTAAATATATACAATTAAAACTTTGACTAGGACTTTTATTAAATAACCAAATAAATAAAAAATATAAAAATTTACTAAGATCTACAAAATCTACAGGTCTTATACATATATATATATAAATAACTTATATATAATCTTTTTAATCGTACTTTTTTTTATAAAATATATATACAAATTAATATAAAACTTTAAAACTTAAAAATAAACCCCAAACCTTACAAATTACTTTAAATCCTCTTGTATATATATATATAAAAAGTTCTACCAACAACTAAATTAATAAATAAATATAAAATAATATTACTACTAATAATAAATATTGTTATAAATAATTAATTATTAATAAAATTATTAGTAATAAATATAAATATTATAAATTTAAAAAATATAAAAGTTTATAAAAAATAAATAAAATTAAATTTAAAAAAAAATATAATAATAAAATAATAATATATATATATAAAAGTTTTTTTAAATAAAAAGTAAATTATTTATAACAAAAGCTTATTTTTATAAAACTTAAAATAAAATTTATTTAGCTAATAATTTATTTTAATTTTATAAAGTTTATAATTTTTTTTTTTTTTTTAATTTAAAAAAATCAATTTTTTTTATATTTAAAAGTTTTTAAACTACAGTTTATATATTTTAGTACTTTTAAAACTGTTAATTTTTTTTATATATGCTTACAAGTTCAAGTGATCTATTTTCTCTAATAGCCTTTATACAGGTAGGTTGGGTCTCGGACTGTTGGGCGCGTATGCATACGACCAGTCAATAGTCTCCTGCAGGTCTAAGGCAGTCTTGGCCGTGTGACAATAGGGTTGGCCAACGTAAGAAGAGAAAGATAGATGTTGAAGTCAGTACTACCGTCATCTATGCCCAAGGTCGCCTTGCTCGCCTTGTGTCTCGGGGCTAGGAGTAGTCCATGTTGCTGGTGCCCTTATCTTTGCCTGTCCCAGGCGTATCTTGTCACAATATTCCGTCCAACTTCCAACATATCACATACCTCTCCAGTCCCGCGCGCATGCGTGTGTGCATGATGGATGTCATGTTATGGCGGTGGTCAAGGTAGGTCGCCGTTAAGATCTGAATATTTACATGGAGAGTAGACGTCGTATGTATTCTAAGTTGAAGTAGTTGACCAAGCAAACGGCCTTTTCGCTCACATCAGCATTCGCGAATACGAGAACATGCGGATGAGGATTCTCTCTTTTCTCATAGCATGGGAGCAGCTCATTTTCGAGAAGAAACGATTTGACCAAACGGGCCGTCACGAGGGCGATCTGAACCCCCATCAACTATGCACACTATTCCGAATCATCTAGAAATTGGCTCGAACGGGCGTAGACGATATATAACAGAAGACATAATTTCCAGCTTGTTAATAAAATAGGACGGGGGTGAGGAGTTGTTTATTAAAGTCAACGTTCCAGTTATCAATTAAATATATTAATATAACTTACTATGACATTTGCGTTGCTTCTTGCTTGCTTCCTCTACTGGTGTTCTATGATTTATATTTCAAGAACTAGCTAACTTACTTGCCAAACATCGGGGAGATGGTGGTCTTGCTTATTTGCGGTCATCAAGGCCGTGACTCGGTCGAGATATCGCCTCTAGAGCGCCGCCGTTGGGAACGCTTAGGAGGCACCCAGTTAGTTCATCCAAATCTAGTATCTTCACGTTTAACTAAGTTCAAACATTCAAAATGAAATATATATTAGGTTCATGGTGATTAAGATACATAGACGCGACGTGTTAGAAAGGCATTGGCAACCCTTGCCTGACGACGGGCACGAGCTGCGGATCGGCACCTCCCGTAGGCGTTGGAGGTAGGCAGTGGTAGCGATTGCATGAAAAGGGCGGTCGGGTGTTATTGGCGAGTCGGCCTAACAGTATCCCGGCCTCCTGAGAACTGCGAGTTAATTTGGCTATATATATATATATAGGAATTTCTCGGCACGTTATGGACCTAGAGGGTCAAGAATCAATAAATCTAACTATTGAGCTCTATACTACACACTCCTATACCCTTCTTCCTAGTTTTTACAGGTCTTCTATTCGCTCTGTGACCTAAATCCTCTAACAGAAGACCTAAAACTATAAATCTTTCGAAGTTCTATTGTGACTGTAGGCAAACCTTCGACGTGCAGTGCATGTCATGACTCGAATATCGTCATTACCTCCTATACCTCGGCTGGTTAGAGCGTCGTACTAATATTATAATTATGTTGTAACATTGGTGATGCGAAGGTCGTGAGTTCAACCCTTACCAGGACCAATATTATTCTTTTGTGTATATATTTTTTTAAAATTTGAAAGGTTCATCCCAAGTTTTCTCTGCGTAGCTCTGAAGACAAGGTATCTACAACCCCCTGTAGTTATCATCAGCCTTCGTTTGCAGAGGATCTTGGCGGCATCTAAAATGCCCCTTAAATCGCTTTCACTGATTAGTAGTCTAGTAACTATGATCTCTGCTCATGATGACCTCTTTTCAGATAGGAGATACTGACGATATTGGGCGAAGTGCTGGAGGGAGGTTTGATTTTTTATAGCATTCTAGAGTTAGTCCTAAAAGGGGGCTTGGTTGAAGTCTTAAAATCACCTCTAATTCCTGCACTAGGTGGGAATCTACTAAATCATAAGGAGCGGTATCGGAGACAAGGGGATTAATTTTGGGAAAGTAGATACGCATAAAACATAGTGACGTGAACGAGCGGCTGGTAATATACAATATGAGTGTCGATGCCTGCCAAACGGTTCTAGAATTGTCCGACGTAGGTACCTAGGTAGTCACTATGGCGGCCTTCTCTCACGACGGCCCCCCCCTCGGAATGATATGGTGTCTAGGTGGGGTTTCAATTAACACCAATCTACCAGAAACAAAAAATACAAACCCGAAATCGAAAGGATAGGTTTCACTCATTACTGCATGCATATTTGTTTTCGCTGGTTCTAGAAGAACGGGATGCTACTTCGCATTCCCACGTATTGTATTTATCATGATACAGTAGCGATATTATTTTACAGGTCGAGAATGGGATTCTGAAGCGCCTGAAGAATATGCCGTGGTGTTTTGTTCAAATCGCGGAGCCCTACGGCCTATTTAGCATAGAATTTACATCCTGCTTCAGCTTTTGTAGCCGCTTGATCAACTTTTTGTTCTCTAGAGCTTTGGTTGCTGCGTTGCTACCCGCGTCCTTCTTTGATAGGCCGCTTCCATATCCAAGACTGAGATTAGTCTCACCGAGACCGTCGTAGTACACCCCCACGGTGAACCATGGCAGACCGGTGTTCTTATCAACCTTCTGCTTTCCCTCATCTCGATAGGAAATGGTGGCCCCTTTTGCCCCAATCATTTGCGCTAAAAGTGTTTTCGGAGGTGGATTGTTTAGAGCAGGTTGCGTCGTTCTATAATCATCAATGCGTTCTATTCCGTTGGCGGGATTGCAATATGCCTGGATAATGGGTTTCTTAGATTCATCACGAATCTCATGCGCGAGGACAGTGGCCCAAATTGACTTGAGCCATGCGACAACGCGCGAGAGGCCATCGGTATCACCTAGAATTGCCGCGGCGGAATAGGCCTCTAGGAGGTCACCGAGGATTTTCTTGCTCTCCTTCTTTGACGCTGAGGTCCTAGCCCCAGTTGGTGACGGTCTGCCTCCGGGCTGAAATTCAGGAGGTAATCTAGCCCGCTTGTCAAGGTTGTACCGGAGGGTGAAATCAGATAACGTGTCGTTCTTTACGAGTCGTTCACGAAGTTGCGAACACCGCCCCGCGGGTAGGTTAGGAAAGGTCTGATAGATGAAGGCGGAGGAGACGACATATAGATAGGCATCGCCGATCCACTCAAGCCGTTCATAGCTCATCTCCCCAAGCCCGCTTGCAACACCTGAGTGCGTACGGGCTGCTTTTTCAAGGATTGGATCCAGCACAGGAGGCAGAGGTGGCAGTACATCCGCGGTGGGAACATCTTGAGGGGACCATTTCGTGAGCAGTGCTGGATGAGGGATGGGCAACCCCGACTGCGAGCTACTGTTTGAAGTTTTTTGGTGATGGTCTACCTTCTGGATCTTGAGCGGGCTGCTGGGTGCTTCGATCAAGTTGGCGGTCTACGGATAGATGTTAGAGATATAATATAAGTTCCAAGGCATCCATTGTTTTCTCATACCTCGTCCTGGCACAATGTCTGCGCTGCGGGAAGAATCTGGGCATTATGTTGTTTTAGAGCTAAGAGAATCTTCTCATGTGACAGGGAATCACCATATTTTCCCAGTCGCTCGAGGTCCTGCTTTAGAGACTGTGCAGCTTTCAGTAACCTGTCTGCATGGTCTAATACTGAACTGTAGCGAGAATTTGACGGTATCGTCGAAATCTCGTCAAAAGAGCGCTTAGACATTTGGTTTTCACTTCTTTCGGAATGGTTGTAAACTCAGACAATTGACAGCCGTCGCGTGAAGATAATTAATTGCCAGGTAGGTAGGTAGGTAGGTACCTAACCCCAGCCGTAGGTAGCGTGCAAGGGTCAGGTACCTACCGCCAAAGCTCGACTAACTGGGTTCGGCCCTAAGATGCTTCTGTACTTAGCGCCCAAAAAAACACAGCAAAATTGAAAAATGATCGCCAATGATCGACTCTCCGCGTTGAATTTACCAATCAGAACGTCCTAAGAATCTGGGGAAATATTTAGGGCCGAACTCAGTTGATCGAGCTTTGGCGGTACCTAGTAATGGTCTGACATAATGATTCCAGAGACTCTCGCGCTAATCTATCTTAGGTAAGGTAGGCATGTTATTTTATGCACGGACCATGTCAGGGGTCTAGCACTCGACTTCAAAGTTTCCATTTAGCTACAAAATAGCTCTAGCATTTGCGACAAATCGTCCAAGATATCAAAGACGCAATTGTCGAGCTACAACTCTAGCTAAGATGGCAGCAGTTCCCCGCACACGCCTTCTAGACCTTATGAAGGTACCAAATCTAATCGATCTCCGAACGTGGCACATACCTAGACAACTGACGCTCCATCTAGGTCCAATGCCAGATCTTCGCGACCGCATTTAACCCCGAAAGAAGACGAATGGGAAATAAGATCCTTCGACAGAGACTCCGAGGACCTTCCCTAGTAAAATACTATCCTCCAAGAGGGCCCACCATCCTTACATTAGAAAAAGAATTTGCAAAAATGGGACTGGAGACAGAGAATGATGAGGAGGAAGATCGACAGGAACACTTAGCAGGGTCAGTCATTTGCGGCCTCTTTCACGCGCCACATGCCAGACACTAATAATTCTACAGCCGGAGACAACGTGGAAAGGGCGCGCCGAAGAAGAAGCGTACTGCGCCAGGTACGACCCCTTTTCAAACCCCGCAGACGTTAGATACTAACAGTTTCGTGAAGAGGCGAAGAAGGGCAGATGAGATAACTGCAACCTTATGACATTTGTACCATCGCCATGTACCAAAATTACGATATCCCAAAAACAACTAGACAGCCAGGAAATCAACATGAGAATACGAGGATAAGAGCATTAATGATTTATCCCGGATCTCGGGATCTATTCCCTCGACCGTATATCCCAACAGCGACATAGTCTTTCAATCCACAGCGGTTCGGAGGCCAAAATGGTGCATAGGCATACTCGATCAAAATGGACGACCATGGGCGATGTGTCTAGAATGTTGGTGATGGATATGACTCTAAGGACTATGCCCAGGTGATAGCGAACCCAGGTATGGCAGTTGCTGATCGAAAGACACGATATAGGTAACCAATATGCGAAGACGTCTTCATATGAAAATAATAGGACGTACTTTTCGGCCTATATATTTCCCAAATATACCAAATATTAAATCTTGTATTTTTATAGTAGGGGATAGCCGTCCACAAGTTAGTCAAACGGCCCAGTGAGCAATTTGCATCTATGGATATTTCGGGCCCTCTCCCACACTCACTTGTGGTTTGTTGAAGAACGCCTTCCATATACCGTATACTAATACGTGTGAGTAATTAAGAATACACACTTCCAATAGGTGCTACTAGGACTCAAGTCGAGCATTTTATAACATCATAATACAGTGTTAGGCGACCACAACTGAATCACATGACGATCAGCACCTAATCTACACTCCCTCGTGTAGGGGACATTGATAGTAATAAACAAGCAACTAAGACTATTGACTGCTGAGGTATAACCTTGGTGGCTTACAACAGCGCCAGGAATGAATCCCCAAGCCTTTTCAAACTATACTCTTCTTGCACTCGACAACATCTTAGCACTGCTGCACGTAATTGGGCATTAGAATCTAAGTTGTGTCTCAAATTATCCGAGTTCAATTAAAGTACAGTTGTAAGTACGAACCCTATTCTGGTTCGACAAGCAACGAGAACTAGAAGACTAATACACTGTGTCCAGACGTTACACCAGATGCGTATGTGCACATATATATGAGGTAGGTATAAGAGGTAGGTAGAGGTACCTAGAGAGCTAGAGGCAGCATTATAGATAGCAACCCTCCTTACTATCGTACTTTCCTAACTCTAGCTCCTGCTCCGGTGTCTACCTACCTAGTAGCCTACTTGGAGGGTGCGTACCCACAAGTAGGTATAGCTATATGCCCATATGCTCACATTACCTACAAGTACAAACTTCCTCTGAAGTAGGTTGTATTTAGGTAACTACCTGTATCAACTAGACTGGCCTGGGCCTTTCTTCCTCACAACCTATCTACCGGCTTTTCGCTTCTGCACCTGTTGTCCATTTTATTTACTTCTATCTCCTCCGTCATCAAATTCATCACGTCCTCTTCCTCTCCCCCTCCCACTTCTTCTTTTTCCCCTTCCACCACGACATACACATACCGTCTCCTGACTTCTAACTGTGAATACCTGCCTACTAGGTACATCGGCCAACACACTCCTCCCATTCTATTGACCGAGGTAGATGCCTACTGCCCATGGACTGACCTGCCCACTTGTCTGGTGGCTTGATTCTCCTGCGGCTGTCTAATACTTTCCATCTCCACGTCATTTCCATCTACGGGATCTAGCAGGTGTCTAAGTATACTCCAGAGCACCTATCACGTCTAACACATCTACAATTTACCTGCAATCTTGGCAGTTCTTGTGCATAGCAGCCCCTGCCATTTCCCCCATATACACCACACTTCTCTCCATATCAACAACCAGATACGGTGCCTACCTACCAACCCACCTCCTACCAACCTTAGGTACCTACCTACCTACCTCGGGCACCCGCCGCCCATCGACATATGAACTCGGTCCCGACCTGAGATCAGCCAGTGCAGCTAGGCATGCACACCTTACCCAAACCTATGCTGTTTCTACCGACACCTTCTCTCCCTTCATCCCATCCCACATCGACCCGGGGCTAGCTTCCTTGCATCTGTGATATTTTGAGCTCGAATCTGTGGGACTGGACTGCATCAACTAATTGTTCTGATCTTCATCTGTGGTAGGATATCATCCGCCGTCCCCTCATTCCCCTTCTGTCTCGTATCTCCATCATTTGGCCACCGCTTGCCTCCGCCATCTCGTGTCTCTCACTCGTCACAAGTTCTAATCTTTGCTATCCTGGCATCTCTTCCATCCGACATTGCTGTGTGGTGAACTCAAGACGCAACTAAATCATACCGTCGTCTATCAACCAAAGCCTCTGCATCACCTTCTCCGTTCAAGGTAAAGGATCCCCTAACTCCAGCTAGAACGGCATGTCTTTGGCTCATTCAACGGGATCGCCCATTCTACGCTGTACACCGGCATCCAAGAACGTCCATATGGATGAAAATATTAAGGTCGGCAAGGAGGATTTCTCTATTGCCGCCGTAGGTGATCAGCTCAAGTCTCTCCTCATTTTTGTAAGTACAGTCACCCTAGCCCTGCTTTGCTATCGACTTTGCCCATGCCAGGAATCCTTTGCAAGATTCGCCAAGCTCGTAACACTGTAGTGCCACGCGCCTCATGTAATTGGATAACACCTTCTATTTATGCTTATATTTCTCCCTACTTTCCATAGAAACTAATTATCATTCTTGACAGGAGCCGGACGGCCCACCCTCGCAGAAGAGATCCACCGGGGCGCTCTCTACCTCGTCACTAGTCAATCAAAGCTGTCCTAAGGTCAGTGGCAACGAATCTATCCAGCTAAACAATGTTTCTAAGCTAACGTTTCTGGGGTAGAGGACCAAGCTCAATTACGAGACGCTCAGTCCCTCCGAGATCCTAGAATCAGCTCCGGCTGACACCGCTCCATCCAGACTGGTTCAACAACCCTCTGGTCGTCCTGCTATTGGGAATGTTCATAATCATTTAGCAGAGGCTACCGAGAGTCCAAGACTGGAGCACACTACGATTAGCAGCTCGGTACCAATCACCCCTGCCACCGAGGTTTTCGGAAACACAGCCCCCGCTACCCGACCTGCAAGTGCTACAGTGAATGATTCCACTATTGGTGACGAAGAGTTGATACGCCTCAAATTCGAGCTTGCTCAGGCACAGAACAAAATAACTCGCCTCGATCAGGAACTTGCCTCCACTCGCCAAGGGCCCTCGGGCCCCGACCAGTCAACCAATATCTCCCCAGTGAATACCGAATTCCCTGGTGGGAATCAACCGGCACCCACCATGTCGCGTATCACAGGCCTCCATCCTATCAATACTAATGTACAGTATGTTGGCAGGGAAGCGGGACACCCCTGGCCTGGTTATGATGACAATCGATCTGATACAAGCGATGCTCTGTCAGCTACGGGGTTTAATCGTTCCCGCAATATTTGGGGAGGTATGAAACAAACCCCAAATGTCTTGGTTCCGAGTGGCCCTCCTCCTCTAGAGGTGCCGCAGAATGGGCCATGGATTGGGCGAGCCGCAAGTCACAGTTATGTTGAGTCTGGTATACCTTACGACTCTTCCGCCACCACCGGCAACTTTCGTCCTGAGCGACTTACCCCAGATTTCGATTTGACTACAAAGCCTGTAGGCAATAGACGGGTCAATCGTTATGACACTCGGTTTAGCGGTCAAGGATTTGGCGGTGCTGGGCAAGGCTATGGTAGCCAGCCTAATTATGGCGGATACGCATATCCTCAAGGTCAGTACGACCCCGTTGCCATTACATCCGGCGGTTCGCAAAACAACATGGGGGCCGGTGTATATTCTAACTATCAACCAACACCCGTTGGTACCCCCCTGTCCCCTTTAGCTAGCGAATTCACTTCCATGTCGGGTAGTGCTGGACCGTGGAAGTCCGATGTAAGTTGGCAATCCTATATCCTGCCTCTATGCGTTTCCTAACAATGTGCCTATAGCAGCCTTCTACAACTGAGGGCCAGACATATCTGCCCACCACAGAGCCACTGAACTACCGCCGACTTCTAGACCGCAATGTCAATTGCAACTGGAAGTATATCGTCGACAAGATTGTTTGCAGCAATGACCAGCAAGCTTCTATCTTCCTCCAACAGAAGCTCAAAGTTGGGACTCCAGATCAGAAGTACGAAATTGTCGAGGCAATTGTCGCCCAAGCTTACCCGCTCATGGTTAACCGGTTCGGCAACTTTCTAGTGCAGAGATGTTTTGAGCATGGCACCCCTGAGCAAGTGATAAAGATTGCGGAAGCTATCAGAGGCTGTACCCTCACCTTATCTATGGACCCATTTGGTTGTCATGTGGTTCAGAAGGCATTCGATTCTGTCCCAGAGGACTACAAAGCAATTATGGTTCATGAGCTGCTACGCCGCATCCCTGAGACAGTCATTCATCGCTATGCCTGCCATGTCTGGCAGAAGCTCTTTGAACTCAGATGGACCGAATCTCCACCTCAGATCATGAAATATGTGAACGACGCTCTTCGCGGTATGTGGCACGAAGTTGCTCTCGGCGAGACTGGAAGCCTTGTCGTCCAAAATATATTCGAGAATTGTCTTGAGGAAGACAAGGTCGGTAACCCCTACTCTATAGTTCATGTGTATAAAGCCGTACTAACAACCACCCAGAGACCCTGCATCGAGGAAGTGCTGAACAATATCGACATCGTTGCACATGGGCAGTTCGGCAATTGGTGCATCCAGCACATCTGTGAACATGGTGCGCCGGCTGACCGTAGCAGAGCCATTGACCATGTGATTCGCTATGCCGCTGAGTATAGCATGGATCAGTACGCTTCTAAGGTAGTTGAGAAATGTCTCAAGATTGGAGGACCGGAATTCCTAGCGCGCTACCTTGACAGAGTCTGCGAAGGTCGTATAGACCGGCCGCGCATTCCCTTGATCGATATCGCAAGCGACCAATACGGCAACTATCTAATCCAATGGATCTTGCAACATGCCAACCCACAGCATAAGGAGATTGTGGCCGCCCATATTCGAAAGCACATGGTCTCTCTTCGTGGTTCCAAGTTTGGTAGTCGAGTCGGTATGCTATGCACAAACCCTGCCATCGCCACAAGACCGGGGCCTGGATCTGGGCCTGCTGTTAGCCGTATGCCCGCTGGGCCTCGCTATGGCGGCCGTGGATACCAATAATGGTGCTCGCCATTTTGAAATTTATCTTCATTCGAGCGAGGAAGTGACGGGGCGATAGTGGGAAACTGCTGCTCTACCTTAGCCGTAACTTCGCAGTATGCTGGAGTTTGTTGTTTCGCTTGTCCGTTGTAGTAAAAATTTCTTGTTTCTAATAATCAACTTCCCAACTACTAGTACCTCGACAAATTTCAGCTCGATTGTTGTTCGGAGCGATCAACATATGACGAGTCGCACAGAAACATCATCTGGAGCAGACAATTTACAAATCATACGTCTACGACATCCTACGCCCAGCAGGTTATCGCCTTGCATGGGTGCTTTGGACACATCATGGTTATGGATTTTGCGATATGGCGTAGAATGTTCGGAACCATCACCGTCTTACCTAGCATCGAGCCTAGCTTCTACGGCTAGCTGATCTGGGTAGGGCTCAATCTTCCGTTCACTCAAAGCATAGTCATGTCGTATTGTCTCATATAGTTGCGTGGATGGTTTTCTCGATCTCAACCGCGTGGACATTCTGCAAAGAATAAGATACTCTGTGTTGGTCATTGGAGAATTCAGGTTGCAGTTTTTCGAATGGTATTATAAAAAGAAAATTCGGTGAGCTGGGGAAGGGTCGGCAGGCCTTGAAAACATGAATGAAGGAAAAGATCCCGTGCTCTTGTATTTTGTGCTATGAAAAGGCAGTGTTACATAGGCTTTAGTTTGTACTAACCAGAAGTTTCCTTATATGCCTCCCTTTCTCTTCTCCCCATTCTTCTTGCACGGGATATTAATCATGACTATTTCTTCAAGTGCTCACGACCGTATTTCCTAATTGGCAGTATATCGTTTGGTAATCGCTGTACGGAAGCTATTGAACATCAGCTCCTCCGTTGTACATAATTCTCTTCTTTGGGTTTTGATTATATATTCCGGTTTAGTAAACCTAGCGAGTTTCTTTTGTCGCACCTCGCGTTGCAATAGACGTCATGGCCTAAAGACCCTTTTGGTGCTTTGATGAATGAGACTGTGCTGATGATCGTGCGGTGGACTGAAAAGGCCAACTTCATGCCCCTCTCTTTTTAACATCCTGGGGTTCCTGTGACCTACCCAATACCAATAGGCTAGCCTAGGAGTTGACTCGTGGACTATAGATTCATTTATATATTATGAGGTCTTAGAAGCGGAAGGAACATAATTTTTTATGTACGATTCTCCTTCTACTTGTCTTCCCCTCAGCACTGGCTATACTTGTCCCTTTCCTTCACCTATAACTCCTCGATAGAAATAGCTATGCGATATATGTACATTTACTACAAATGGCGTAGTGCGCAGCCTCCCACGACTTAATTCAGCGGCGACGAAGAGAAACAAGCTTTAAGCTTCTTTCCCGTGCTTCGCTGGGATGATGTGCTTCCTTCATAGACGAACTTCTGTGGCAAACACTCCCATGTCTATAGTTTTCTATAGTTTTGTCTTCTCCAGTTCCAAGCTGGTCGATCCTAGGCCCCTGCTCTCGCATCTCATGCGCCGTAAGCAACTTGTCCCATTGGCTTGTCCTCACTCATGCCAGGTGCCATAAGGTTTGTGTCGGGATTTCCGGTTGCCTGAGCCGCTGAGCACCGGGCCATTGTTGGCGAACTAGGTAACCAAGTTAGCAAATATTCTCCATTGACTTCGCTTGCGCATTAGATTTCAACGTGCCTCCTAGAAATGACATCTGTGAAGTAGAAGTTGTCAATGACTTTCTTAAGAGGTTCACCAGTAGGCTTTGCGCCCTTGTTCTGATCTACCAACTGCACCTTGCTGAGTTGCTGGATTGACGTGGGCTCAACAACATCGTAGGCGGCGAGCGCGGGGCTGATCTCAACCATTCTGTCCCGCAGCATGGCAACGTCATCATAGGGGAGAGGGGCGCCGAGGAACTCGCTGACGGCACGGATGATCTTCCAGTCTGTGCGAGAAGCGCCAGGCAATGAGGTAGCAGCACGGGTCATCTGTACACGTCCCTCAGTGTTGACATACGTACTGGACTTCTCCGTGTAAGCAGCTCCTGGCAGAACTATGTCAGCAATCTGAGCTCCCCGATCACCGTGGTGACCCTGGTAGACCACGAAGGCGTCCTTAGGGATATCGGCATCAGCAAACTCGTCAGCACCAAGCAGCCAGATAAACTTAGGCTTAGTCTCCGCGACGGCTGGGGAGGGTGTTGTGAAGCCCACTTCGAAAGCACCCGCTCTTGAAGCTGCTCTCTGTAGGATGTTGAAACCGTTATGCTCCTCGGTCAGGAAGTTGGCAGCATTTTTGTCGACAAACGCGCCGATAAGTTCGTAGAAGGCCTTGGCATCAGGGTGATCGGTGACGCCAGAGCCCACAATGATCATAGGCTTCTTCGCGGCTTGCAGCTTCTTTCCGAAAGGTCCGGCGAGAGCTTTCTTTAGAGCGGCGAAGTCGGTGCCGAGGTGTTCAAACTCGAAGGTCGAGTCCCAGGTTTCACCAACAACGCCGATCTCCAGGTCTGACCGCAGCCATTGTTTCCGAATACGAGCATTCAGGCCAGCAGCTTCGTGTCTTGTATTGGTGCCAACGAGAAGCAAGCAATCCACATCCTCTACAGCCCAGATGGTGGAGTTGAAGAGGTAGTTGGAACGGACGTCGACACCGTGGGCAATGGGTTGGCTTCCAGAGGGCATGTCAAGAGCGAAATTGTCGTGGCCGAGCTTGTTGGCGAGATCCTTCATAGCCACCAAAGACTCAACATCTGTTAGCTCACCAGCAATGACCTTGAACTCGTTTGGCTTAGGTGCCAGATGTTGGTAAGCGGTACCAATCTCGGCCAGGACTTGTTCCCAGGGGGCAGGCTCGAACTTGTTATCTCTCCGTACTAGAGGCATCGTGAGGCGCTGGGTCTTGAGGCCATCGCAGGCGAACCGGGTTTTGTCGTTGATCCACTCCTCGTTCACATCGTCGTTGAGGCGGGGCTGGATACGTAGAACTTCGAGGCCACGGCTGTCGACGCGAATGGCTGATCCTAGCCCGTCCAGCACATCGACGGACTCGGTCTTCTTCAGCTCCCAAGGACGAGCCCGGAAGGCGTACGGTTTCGACGTGAGAGCGCCGACGGGGCAGAGATCGATGACGTTACCGGACATTTCCGAGTTGAGGTTCTGCTCGAGATAGGTACCGATCTGGATATCATTGCCACGACCGAATGATCCCATTTCCGGAGCACCGGCGACGTCATTTGCGAACCGAATACACCTTGTGCAGTGGATGCATCGGTTCATCGACGTCTTGATCAGAGGTCCGATATTCTTGTCTTCGACGGCTCGCTTGCCGCCGATCTCGTGGAATCGGCCTCTGTCGCCACCATACCGCAGAGACTGGTCCTGGAGATCGCACTCGCCACCTTGGTCGCAGATAGGGCAGTCGAGGGGGTGGTTTGCCAGCAAGAATTCCATCACTCCCTCTCGGGCCTTATGTGTGAGCGGCGAGTTCGTCTTCACCACCATGCCGGGCTGTACGGGCCATGCGCAGGAGGCGACGGGTTTGGGAGCACGTTCGACTTCGACGAGGCACATACGACAGTTACCGGCGATCATTAATTTTCTGAGCGATATTATTAGCAAGACGAGGGGGGGCCGTCAGGGGCGGGATGAGGTGATATTCGTACTCATGGTAACAATATCTGGGGACAAAGAATGTTAGCGGCGTCTTCAGACAATTGCTATCCAGTGGCTATATTGAAGGCGCTCTGCTGACCTGGGAATTGTGACGCCGGCCTTCTCGCAAGCTTGAATTAATGCTGACCCGGCTATCGTTGCGCAGTTAGTGGTTGGTCATCCATGGCAATCAGGCCACCTCCATACCTTCAATTGACACCTTCTTCCCGTCTGCAACACAATTAGCATGCATGCAAGGCCAGGCCATGGCGGCCCGGACATCTCGATCTGTGACTGACCAACTGTGAGCTCGACCTCGGCCGGGCGCCGGGGCGAGGCGGAAAAAGCCCTCGAGGATTTGGCGGCAGGCTGCCGGGCCGTCCGCCAAGCCGAACGAGCCAGAGTCTGTCGAAGCATCGTGTCGTCCCGACGGAATATGTGGTAGAGAGGAGAGGAGGGGTGGCCGCGAAGGAGACGGGGTGGCGGTCAATTGAGTAATGCGGACCAGTTCGTAGTGTTGACGTCTCTTTTTCGGAGATGCTTGCTTGAGTGGTTCGCTCACTCGTTCGCCCACTGGCCACTGGCCACTGGCCACTACCGGGTACTAGATAGAGTGGAGTCAATTGGATGGATTACAGCACTGGCCATTGGTTGGTTAGCTGTCTTAAAGGCCGCGGTACTACGCATAGTCACTTAAACGGGCGATTATTTCACCAACCTCGTCATTGGCCATAGCTCTCTGTCCTGACCCACTTCCACTATCTGTAGATACCACTTATCAGTACCTACAGCTCCAGCTCGGGCCAACACGATAGGTATCCCACAAACGGTGGGTCCATCCCCATAGCGGAGCATATTTAATAGGTCTCAACGTTCGTCCCATTTTTTAGCTTTTCTCTTCTTTCTCATTAATTAAATTGTATACGGGCACATTTTATTGTAGGTGAGCTTGAACAAGCCTTGGTTTCGCCAGGACTCTTGTTACAGTCGAGTCTTCCTCTATCTTGTGCTCCAGAGTAAACTTTGACGCCGATTATGGAAGCAAGTGAGAGCTTTAGGGTTATAATGATCTGTGCCTCTTACCGCCGGTCGTCACATTTTCGTATTTTTCAAAATTTATCCATCGCTCACCATGACATGGGCCTTGTACTATGCTTATACTGGCTATCGAATAACTCAGGATCTCGTGGTGGAGGGTTACCTTGATCTTGTCTCTAAATCAGCTTGGTAAGCCTATATGCTGCTAAATAAATAACTCATTTAAACTACTACGGCGGCTATCGTTCACAATTGAACTTCGATCCTTGGGTAGAGACCCCCTTCACGATGGGCACGAGTATTAGATTTCATTAAAGTAGGTAGGTGACTCTAAATGTTCGCGAGCACATGGAAAACGGAAGGTAGTTTTGTTTGAAATGTGGTCTTGTGTCGTAAATTCATCGCTATCTAACGCTGGACATGCAATACAACAAAAGGAATCTACCAAGTTACCAATGCCCCCTAAATCCCCAACTCCCAAATACAACAATGACCTCAGGGAGGCTAATATCAAAATATGAACATCTATAACCCCGTGTATATACAGCCCTTCCTCTTCATCATAATCTCGTTACTGTATCTTTATGCATTTATGCATTTGTTTAAGCCTTCGGCTGCAGAGCAGCGGGAAGGAATTTCGACGCGGCAGCAATGTGCTGTGCGAGGTCCAGCATGGGCTGGTTCTTGAGGATCTCGGAGACGTGAACGACGCTCTGGAGATCCTTGAGGGCCCAGGCACGGATGTCGACGGCGATGAGGGAGTCGACGCCGTAGATGTTGATAGGGCGGGTCGGGTCGAGATCCTCGAGTTCCATCATGAGACCCTTGGCGAGTTTGGCCATGAGGCCTTGGCAGACGATCTTGGTGACCTCAGCCATGGTCTTGGCCGCGCCGATGACAGCGGCAAAATCGACGCTACCGCTGTTGCTCTTGTTGGGCTTGGCGCTCTGTGTAGCGGAATCATAGACACGGAGCGGTCCGAATCGGGCATCGGCGAACCAGTATGGCTCGTCGAAGCCGTTGGCCTTGACGAGACCACCGCTGGCCAGACCTAGGATAGGCTGATTGCGGATCTCTCCCGCCATGGCCTCCTCGAGGATTGCCCACAGCTGAGCAGAACCGATCTGGGGTGCACCGCAGGCCACGATTTCTGGCACTTTGCCTTGCTCCGAGACGAAACCAATGTCTCCCATCCAACCTAGATCGATCGATGTACCGGTCAAGCCGAGAGTGCGACGGTGGTACATGATGGCGTCCTGGTACACGTTACCGGCGTTGTAATTGCTCTGGGCGATGGAACCGATCTGGCCAGCCGCAGAAGAGAGTGTGATGAAGAAGTCGAGGTCCTTGGGCAGCTGGTTGTGTAGGTTGGTAGTGACGTAGTACTTAGGTTGGATAGCACCCTGCCAAGCTTCGAGGGCCATGGTTTCAAACATGGAATCCTAGTACCAGGTGTTAGCATACATGTCAAGAAATTTAATTCAGATTGTAGGGAACGACTTACTCTGACGTTCATGGCTAGAACAACTGTACCCTTAATCGGTGGGAAGTCGCTCTTGGCCAACTCCTCGAGGACTTTAGCACATTCAGCCTCGTTGCCAATATCGGTGGCGAAGACGCGGGTCTGTACACCTCTCGTGGCGAGGTCGGCAATGATAGCTTGGACGTCGGGGCTCTTGGCACCGGAGCGGGAAACAAGGGCAAAGTACTTCGCACCCTTGTTGGCCATCCAGGTGATCATAGAACGACCGAGACCGCCGGTACCACCAGGAATAAGGTAGGTGGCGTTGGGGCTGAGCTTGAGCTCGGTCTTCTTGCCACGGGTGACAGGGACGATGTCGCTGTCAGTAACCTGTAGAACAACCTTGCCTAGGGAGCGGCGAGATTGCAGGATACGGAAAGCGTCGGCGATCTCAGAGAACTGCTTGATGTTGAGCGGCACGAACTTGAAAACACCCTGGGCATAGAGTTTCAAGACGTCCGCCATGAGCTTGCTGAATACACGTTTGTTGGTGCGGTACATCTGTAGAATGTTTACGCCAGAGAACGTGGCGTTGTTTAGGAACGGTACCATGTCAAGACCGGTGTTGGATTTGATATCCTTGACGCCCAGCTCGATGAAGCGACCAAATGGCGCAATGCAGTGCCAGGTCTGGCGCAGTAGCTCACCTGTAAGCGAGTTAATGACAACCTGGACACCCTCGCCCTTGGTGATACGCTTGATGCCCTGGACGAAGCCGGCATCCTTGTTGCTGAAGATGTGGTCGTCAGGAATGCCATATTTCTCCTTGAGAAGGTTCTTTTCGGTCTCGGAGGAGACAGTGACGAGCACTTCGGCGCCAATGTGCTGAGCCATTTGGATCGCACCTTGGCCAAGGACATCCGCAGCGGAGTGAATCAGGATGGTCTCACCAGCCTCAAGGCGGCCGGCGCTGTAAACACTGTATGCGGCAGTGCCGTAGGCGATCATCAAGGAAGCACCCTCCTCGAAGGACATAGACTCAGGAAGCTTCTGGAAGTTCTCCTGGCTGTTGCGAACATAGGTTCTGTACCAACCGTTGGCAACAGTGAGGACGCGGTCACCAACAGCATAGTCAGAGACGTCCTTGCCGAGGCGTGTAACGACACCTGAGCATTCGAGACCAAGGTTAACGTCCCAAATCTGGCCGACAGCGACGACCATGTCGAACTGGTCGAGACCGACAGCCTTGACTTCAATCTCAATCTCCGAGTCGCCGAGTGGAGTCTCGTACTCAGCATCGTCGCTGAAGAAAAAGCTGTCAAGCTCACCAGTAGCTTTGAGAGCGAGCTTGAGAGCACGACCTGACTGCTTGAGGGGCTGGAGAGATAACGCGTTCTCGCTATCCTCATCAGGCTTAAGCAGTCTACTGAGGTTCTCATCAGTGCCTAGACGGAGGATATGAAGAGCACCCTTGCGAGCAGCGAACTCGTGCTCGATGTTAGCAGCGTCACCTTGGATGCTTAGCGCCTTGAGAATGGTGTTCGTGGTAGAAGCATCATCGAGTGCAACTTCAGGATCGAGATCTAGGGTAGCTAGACGGATCTCAGGAGCTTCACCTCGAACGGTGCGGGCAAGACCAGTGATCATGTTGAGTGCGGGTCGTTGAGTGTCAATGGTGGCACCACCTTGGGTGAGCCAGAGGGTTCCATCGGATCGGAAGAAGATGTTCTTAATAGCTGCGTACTCCACTTCATCCATAGTAGTCAGCACAGACTTTTCGACTTCGGCCGAGACAATAACACGGCTCTTGGTTAAATCAGCCTCGGAAGCCTCGCTAAGGGTCTTCTTGTCAACTGTAGCACCCTCCGCAATGAGCTTCTTAGTAAGTTCTTCGGCGAGACCCTTGGCCTGAGCAGACTCATCGGAACCAGTGACGATAGTAACACTGGTAAGAGGTGAAATCTTAGGCTCAATAGGATTGGTGGAGGCCACGAGTGAAGATGACCAACCGATATCATCACGATCGCGGAAGCATAGATCAGCACCAGTGAAACCAACAGACTTGAGACGCTCATCCCAGCCCTCCTCGGAAAGCTCGGGACCCCAGTGTCGGTCGTCATCCTCGCCAAGCCACCAACCAGCGAGCAGGCCGAAGACGGCAGAACGTCTACCAATCTTGCTAGTCAATTCCGTGACAATTAGCTTACCACCAGGCTTTAGCAGCCTGCGGGCGTTGGCTAAGGTCGTGCTAATCTTAGAAGTAGCGTGCAGGACCTGGAAGGCGACGACGACATCGTAGGTGCCCTCTTCGAAGCCCTGTTGAGCGGGTTCACTTTCAACGTTCAGGACCTTGAAGTCCATCAGAGAGCGGTATTCCTTGAACTCCTCAGCGGCCTCGGCAAAGAAGGAACCTGAGATATCGGTGTATGTGTACTTCGTGAGCTTTCCAGCAATGTTCTCACCAAGAGCGGCAAAGATACGGCTTGTGGCCGAACCAGTACCGGCACCAATCTCCAGGATGCGGAGGGGCTTCTTAGCAGCTAGGCGCTTGATGTACTCGCATTGGACGGCAGGAGTGCGCTCATCGGAAAGACCGTATCGGTACATCTCGTTAAGAGCATTGTCGTGGTTCATAAGCTCCCAGGGCTCGATCTCACCCAGGAGGACACTCTCAATGTTATCGCTGATACGAACCATCATCTTACCCTCGAGGCTAGTAGCTGCAGCACGAGAAAGTACTTCATCCTCAGTCTCCTTGCTAGATGACAGCCACTCAGGTGTCTGGCAAGGAAGCTTCTCTTCGCTTGCCAGCTTGACCTGGTTCTTCATGTAGTTGTAGAAGATGAGGTGGTGTGGTGCCATGCGCTTGGCATCTTCATCGGTAAACCGTTGAGCCATTCTCTTGCACACGATGTATGCGCACCACTCGAGGTCGTAGACCTCCTTGTATGGCACTTGAGGAGCTTTGTTGATAGCGTCGTTCAGGATCTCCTTCAAGGTCTCAGGGGAGTTCTCAACGTCAACATGCCAAGTCGAGTAGGCACCCAATTTTCGGACAGCCTTGATCTTGGCTTCGTCTTTCTCATCCTCCTTGGTCTCAGAGTTGTAGTCAGTCGACTTCAAGCCCTCGAAAATGAGCAGAGGCTCAGCCCACTTCTCATCGGAGAGAACGACAGTTCCGTTGGTCCCATCGGCCCATTTTTCTTTTATCTCGGCGTATCCCTGGAGCTTCGAGCCAGCTTCGGTTGGCAGCTTTGCAGAGACGTAAATGCGCTCGATGTATTTAGGAACGGTGATCTTCTCCACTCCCTCAGCCGCCAAAAGAATGTGGAAGATGCCGTCAAGGGTAGCGGGGTGGATGACGTAGGAAGACTCGACATGAGCAGGCATCCAAGCTTGAGTCTCGGGGACCTCGAGAGTAGCAACGACGGCATTGCCAGCAGTGCGTGACTCCTTGAGCGTCTTGAACGTCTCACCCCAGCGCATACCAAGTTTCTCGAACTTCGCGTAGAACTCGTCACCGGTGTGAGGAGCTAACTCAGTGCCCTGGATGCGAGCATACTCGTTCTTGTACACTTCGTTGTTGGCAGCTTGCTCATCGGCAAAGCTAGAGGCGTGGTTGTCGGCTGCGTACTTCAGTGAAACGAGGCCAGTGCTGTGCTGAGTCCAGGTGCCGTCACGGGTACGGCTAGAAATGGTGAACTCCTTCCAGTATGTTGTGAGGGACCGCGAGGCGAGACGCCAGTTGCGGAGTTGAAGCTTAGTCTCCACAGGTTGGTCCTCGTTATCAGTGAGGACGATGGGCGGGCCAGGGAAAACATCTCGGAACTGGATACCCTCAACCACTTTCCCGGGCTCTGCAATTTGGCGCATAGCCTCGACAACCATGGTCAAGAAACCGGCAGCAGAGAATAGGAAGATGTCCTGCACACCGTGGTGACGAGCCCAAGGTATCTCAGAGGTGCGCAGGTAATTGCGCCAAGCGGGCTCAGCATCGCCAGAGAATACGTCACGAGACCCGAGAATGTCATGCTTAGGCTCGCTTCGGTTCTTGTAAGCATACGACAAAGCAGTTTCATACCAGAATCGAGTGTTATGGTTCCAGGAGAAAGGAGGTAGATCAACGAGGAAGCTTGGGAACTCCTGCTTAGAGTCGAGGTGGTTCGCTTTGCTAACGTCAATAGGTAGTCCCTTTTGGAAGAGGATACCAACACCCTTGAGAGTAGTCCGGATGGCATCTTCCTTGCGGGTAAGCAAGCTGAACAAATTCATCTCGGAAGGTTGTGTCTTCTGGGCCTTAATGATCTGCTTGATAGGTCCCTGTAGGGCACCGTGAGGTCCAACTTCCATCAAGACAATGGGTTTACCAGAAACAGTAGGCTCGCTCAGAATACCAGCCAGAGCAGGACCGAAACGGACGCAGTTAACCATGTTATCAACCCAGTACTGAGGGTCGAGAAGGCTGGCATCGTCAGTCTCCTTCCCGGTGACGGAAGAGAACATGCGAGCAGAGGTGGCTGTGCCGCCGGTGATCCCCCTCATAGACTCGTAGTAAGGCTCAGCTAGTTTTCTCATGAAAGGGCTGTGGTAAGGAGTCTTGACTAGAAGCTTCCTAGCCCACGCCTGGCTGCCGATGACGCCAAGTACCTCGTCAATAGCCTCAACACTTCCGGAAAGGGTCACACTCTCGGGGCTGTTTACGCAAGCAATGGCTGGCTTTGGGTCAGAAACACACTGGTCTATGAAAGGCTGCACACCTTCCTCTCCGAGCGCGACAGCTAACATGGCACCGGTGATATTCAGGCTGGCGGATAGACGACCACGGTGGTACGCAACAGTCCATGCGGCCTCGCGAGAAAGGGCACCTTTGGCGTAGGCGGCAGCAATCTCACCGCTGGAGTGGCCGACAGTGAAGTCAGGAGAGGCACCCCACTCCTTTAGCAGGTCGACGAGGCCAACCTGAACGGCAGTACAAGCCGGTTGACTGACTTGAGGCTCGTTGACTCGCGAATCGGCTTGGCTCTTCCCAAGCTCCTCAACAAGGTCCCACTCACAGCCGATGGACTTAAGGTGAGCAGCAGCTTCTTCGATGCGAGTTCGATAGGTGCGGTAAGCAAGAAGCTCCCGGCCCATACCAAACCACTGAGCACCCTGGCCGGTGAAGACCCACACAGAGGCAAGGTTTTCCGAGGGACGTAGCTGCTTAGCGGGAGTTTCGAGTTCCTTCACGGCCTCCTCAAGATCTGAAGCGACAACGAATGAGGCCCAAGTGTGTCGGGTTCGGCGTGCTGACAGCGTGTATGCCAAGCGCTTGAGGTGGGTAGGGGCCTCAGTAGGAAGAACATTCCCCCCCTTCAGGTAGGCCTGCAGGTCCTTGGCGGTTCTGGCAATACCACTCTGCTCGTGGTGCGACCAGGCAATAAGCTGGGGAGTGGAGGAAATGACTCCCAAATCCTCTACGCCGCCGACCTCAGAGGCCGGGGTGGTGGTGCCCTCAGTGCTGACAACCTCTGAGTTCAAGACACTGGTGGCGAAAGCCGAAGAGGCCAAAGAGACAGGCACCTCAGCTTCAGAGTGCAGAACGGTAGGTCGGGGAACGGTAGGGCTAGTGTTGTGTCGCCCAATGAGCCCACGGCTGGTGAGATAATGGTAAGCGTCGTCAATGATACAGTGAGCGTTAGTACCACCATATCCGAAGGAGTTAATACTGGCACGTCGTAGGCCATTGGTAGGCCAGGGAAGAAGCTCGGTGGGAACAGAGAGGTTCCATTCCTTCAGCAAGATCTTGGGGTTGGCTCTTTCGAACCAGATATTGGGGGGGATTTGACCCTTCTCAAGGGCATAAATCGCTTTGGTAAGACCAGCAATACCAGCAGCAGCCTCTAAGTGACCAATGTTGGACTTGACGGATCCAACAAATAGAGGTAGCTCAGGAGAGTGGTACTTGCTAAAGACCTTGGAAATAGCGGAAGTCTCCAGAGGGTCACCAGCAGGTGTACCGGGGCCGTGGGCTTCGAAGTAGGTCGTAGCCTCGGGAGTCAAATTCGCGTTGGCATACGCGGCCCGGATCAGGTCCTCCTGTGACTCAGCAGAGGGCAGGTTGATACCGGGAGTTCGACCGTCGTGGGTCACCGAGGTTCCTCGGACAACCGCACGAATGCAGTCACCATCTCTCAGAGCATCGACCAAAGACTTGACAACGACGAAAGAAACACCCTCGCCACGGGAGTAACCGTTCGCCTTGTGGTCAAATGATTGCGACTTGCCATCCTTTGACAAAAATGACAAGGTGCTCAGATGGTTAGAAGTATGTGGTGCCAGAATCAAGTTAGTGGCACCAACGAGAGCCTGTTTCCGTGTTAGCATTAAGCTGTGAGTGCATATACTATCTGGATCTCGCCTGAACATACCATATTAGACTCCCCAGTGCGAATGCTCTGCATAGCTAAATGTAAGCATACAAGAGAGGACGAGCAAGCGGTATCAAGCGTCAAGCTGGGTCCCTTCAGATCGAAGTACCAGGAAACTCGGTTAGACACCATGGCAGTACCCATGGAGCCGTTAGCTTCGTAACGACTAGGTCAAGTTAGTCAGCTTTTCATGACTTGGAACGGAGAAACCTACGGGTAGTCGTCAGGATCAATGGCGCGAATCGCGGCATAATCTCTAACACAGGTACCCAGGTAGCATCCCATTCGAGCTTGGGCGACATCCGCTATTGTCAGGCCAGCTATGCGTTTATTAGCGAATTCCGCCTTTTAACCTTGAACAGAGCGTAAGAGCTCACCTGATTCTAAGGCCTCGTATGAGAGCTCGAGAGCAAGTCTCTGCTGAGGGTCCATAGCATGGGCCTCCTGAGCAGAGATCTTGAAGAAAGGAGCATCGAATAGGCCAACATCAGAGCCGATGAAGTGGCCTTTCCGGGTGCTTGTTGTTCCCTGGCGCTCGGCACTGGGGTGGTAGAATCCATCAATGTTGTAACGATCCTTGGGTACGTCGGTCAACGCACTCCTTGACTCGGAGACCATATCCCAAAGTTTGCCTGGGGTCGACGCATCTCCCGGGAATCTGCCCGAAACACCCACAATGGCGATGGGCAGGGGACCATCCTTGGCGAGGATGGCCTCGATTTCTTCTCGTGACATGGCCATTCTGACTCGGTTATCTGGGTGAATAGGTAGGTCTAGGTGGTGCAGATATGTCTATGCGTGAGGTCAAGGGTGTACAGCAGGGGTCGTTACAGAATGCGAAGGTTGAATAACAGGCTAGAGGAAAAGGGCTTGTTTGAACCCTCGTGTGTTGAACAAATGGATTCTATAGCTCTATGGTAGAACGGAGGGCGTGCTCCGGGTTCGTAAAATCGTAAAGACCACAAGGAAAAGAAGATGAGGAAGACAACACTCTTTCGAAGGTGAGGGGCCTAGGCCTCGTAGAGTTATATACCTAGCACCCGCACCTGGTGTAGCCACGGAGAGTAATGTAGGCTAACGTGTCCCCACGTCAAGCTTGGATTCCTGCATAGTGAGCAGCACCATAGTCTATCAGTCAGCATCACGATAAGGCGGAGACTGCGAGAAGGCGGCGCGCGTCCAGGAACCTCTAGGTAACGGTTTCGCACCAGGCTTACGGTACGGTCCCACGGTACGTGGTTTCTGGGTCCCGAGGTACTCTCGACGGGCCAGAGCTCTCTATTCGAGCTATCATACTGTAGAGCATGCCTATCAGCATATCCCATCACACGATGCTACAAGCTATGTACTGGCTGCAGGCCTGGGCAAAGCTTAGCAGGCAGTAAGGGAATGAGGCCGGCGAATTAACAGTCAGCCTTAACCGTGCAAGCTTGTCGAGGCAGTGGGACTTGCCTGGCCCCTGGGAACTCGCATTCTCGGATCTTCCTGTAGTATCGCAGTGTAGCAACTGCTTAGGCGCCACTCAGCCGGGCGGTAGGTATTGTGGGAGGGGTGGATAATACTTGGATACGCGAGTTCTATTCTACGGTACAGTACACGCATGTCGATGGTATGTGGACATGTGGATAGGTATGTGGATAATGGCTATGGGTATGGATATGGATTATGAGTATGATATGGAGATACCTACATGTAGGTAGGCAGTTAGACAGTTAGGTAGGAGTAGGCATGGGGATGCGGCGTGGAACCAAGGTACATGAGGTACTACTACCACAATGTGTTGTACGTATGAGTTAGTACAAAAGCAGGTCGACAACGATGTCTTACTACAGAATACGGAACTATAGTGTTATAGTGAGAGGACCAGTAGGGCTTGTTGGGGCTGACCGAAGGGCTATTCTCTCATTGGCTCAATTGATGCTCTAGAGTAGTGCTGATTGGCTTGTGTACACGCCACTAAAACTGCGCCAAGTGCTATATAGTAGTGTACTTCCACGTAATACACGTCGCTATCTATCTACCTCGCTATCTACAGTATCTCGCTGTGCGCTCGGCTGAGTATAAAATATTAGAACTTGGAAAGATTAAGTAGGCACTAAGATTACTTACTGCTATAAGCATAAGCTACAGTGTTGTGCTTTGCCGTACTACCTTATGATTACCTCCCATATAGCGGTGGGATCGGTTACCTTAGGTAGTACAGAGTAAACAGATCATCATAACTACCAGGTACATGCATACATACTGAATGCTACGGGGTTTTCCTGTGTTTTGCAGCTTCAAAAATAGAACTAGCAAACCAACGGGCTTGTTGGTTAGGAGTTAGGAGGTAACCTACAGTACATACGCATAGCTACATGTAGTAACTACCTGTTGTGTTGCCGTGCGTGCACACAGTGTGACCCGACAGTGGAAAATCATTGCCCTTATTCCCATGTTGAAACCGCTCCGCCTCCCATCGCGTCATTTTACTTACTGTACGCAGAGCATTCTTTTCGAGAAATATGCTTAAAACCTTAATCATTGTGCCACATGGCCGCGTCTGATACCGCTGCACCATGCCGTCAAACGGCGGCCAGGCTTGCCCTGGGCACCAGGGAGAGAGTAAGACTGACCGCATCTCGGTCAAAAACCCCCGACCCTCCCACAGCCGGCAGCTGCGGGCAGGGTAAAATAATAATAAAATACTGCATGGCTGGGAGTCCCACGCCGGGGAGGTGAGGGGCTTCACTGGTGGGAGCGGGCAGAGAGAGGGTGCAGAGAGTACCTATAGACTATAGAGGGTATCAGAGGGTATTAGAGGGGTTAGAGGGGCCTAAAAAGGACGGTACAGCGACTCTTTCCCCCGGTCTGCCCCGGCTTGCTCTAGCGAAACTAGCTGGTCTACTTTGCGGCCGACGATGAAACCTCTGTCCAAATAAGCCGGGCCGAACTAACCGGGGGGGAGACTCTCGATAAGCCGAGATACCCCCTAACCTAGTCGTCGCATCCCTACTGCTTGTAAGTAGGATATGTAGGTTGATCCTGTACGTATGTCAAGCAGACACATGTCACTAATATCAACCCGCCATCGACCACTTACAGTAATCAATTCGATTATATAAGATCACCCACTTACCCCTCCATCGATGTGAATCTTTCCAGCCGCCCTCGCTACCATGCACAGCTATCTGCTACCTAGGTACGTATGAGATACTCTCGATCCACCCTGCGTAGGGCACATGCTTCTCTCGGTGCAAAGCAACATCTTAGCACGATGTAATACACAACAGGGCCGCGAGACTCCCTCTGGCCAGACCGACGTCCATGGTTTGCCACTCTGCGGCCGTCGATAGCTGATGTACGATAGCGGGGTTTATCGTCGTTGGGAAACCCAACAGCCATGCTGTGCCCAGAAACCTCTATCAGAGAGTGGCATTGTGGTTTAATCCTAGATTGGACGTCATGAGATGGCGAGGTTGCATTGCATGGCATGCCATATCTCTAACCACGTACATAGTAGCAATAGGTGAGCCTTCCAAAGCACGTAGGGTAGCTTCGCGCCAAGTGGACTTCTCGAAGTGGGCGTGTTCTCGTAGTTACTGTCCATGCCGAGCCGTTACTGCGGGAACTCGTCGAGACCCTGTTACCAACCCCTACAAGCACTACCAGTAGTACGAAGGCGATTCGCCCTGGTGAAGCAAGGTCATTCCTAAAATGGTGGCGGTCTGACCTAATCGAACGAATAATCTTCATCGTAGCCGCAGCAGCGTACCCCATAGCGTTGCATCAGGTTCCCATTGTCCATTCCTATGAAGGCATTCCCAATGCCACCTCGCATGGATATCTAAATTGGGTCCTGTGAGGGAACTCGGTGCCTCTCCCCCAGATAGAACCCTATATTACTGATCATTACTTAAGTTATCTCTTAGCACAAAATTCCCCGCTCCTCAACATGATAGCGGATCCTTTTATCAGATACCTAGGTATCTCGCATTGTAAGTAAGTAGGCATTGTAGCCGACGTCGAGATTGTCATGTGAAGCCTCTATGGCCCTTACCTAGGCAGAGTGTAACTCACACAAGTCTTCTTTAAAGCACCAATCTACTAGACGAATGCCAATCATGACTACTGCAGTCATCCCACACAAATATAGCCTAGTATTCATTAGGCCTTCTTAACAGCTAAGTCAGGACACAAGGTTTTCTGTTCGGTACTGAAAGCCAGTATTCTAAGTGCTCTAAGCCAGATTACTAGATATTATTTACTAGGTATAGTTAGGCTGTCTAGACAAGCGCAAGCGAAGTATTCTGGCTATTTTTTTCTTTGGATATCTGTAGGACTAATCTAGTCTAGGGAATCTCCTAGATCGGGGAAGCCCGCAAAATCTTCAAGTTAGATTCGCGGAGCACTATGGGAGGGTCAGGTATCTAGGCCCCGTTAAAAGTTGCCGGCCGGGCGTGTGTTCTAAATGGGGCTACGGATACAACCCACACATCTAAGACAGCTAGTCTAAGTAGTTAGCCACTCACAGATCCCTGGGATACAGTGCCGTTTGGCCGGCACATATACTTTCACTTGAGCAACAGATCAGCTGATCAAATGTAACCCTCACCCGATTCGATGGTTTCCATAACGCCTTCTATACGCCTTCTATACGCCTTCTGTGTTCCTACAAGTACAGCTATTCTTTTACATTCAAGGAGATTTCCAGTAAATCACGCCACCCAGTGTGTATGAAGATTTTTTTGTCTCGCTTAGCTTCGGCAAACAATATATAATATGGGCTTGGTCTGTTTGACAACATAGAGCCGGAATACTATGAACGAACGGAAAACCAAACACTAGACTAATATGGAAACACGTGGAGTATTAATGCAATATATTCAAAGTCTAATAATAGAAGTGACAACAAGAACTAATAGAGTAAAGAGATAGTATAGTTACCAAGTGAACGGATGCCGAGAGATCTCATCTCTCTGCACGAACAAGCGGCTATCGCAACCCAGATAATTCAACCTTCTGGTCCTAAACATGTAGTGTCTACATATATATAACGCAACACATCAGTCTTTTTATTATCTATTTTGACAGGCTAGTGCCACGTGCGATAATGAAGGCGATTGGTGGGCCTGGACCCTAGTTACATACGATGCAAGCATGAAGACGATGCATACACCGTGTTGGAAATCTACATGAAGAAATCCCACAAAGTGTCCTAAAAGCGTAGCAACATAGACCTCGGTGCGGCTGCAAGCCATGATTTGCGTTGTGTAACGTCCTTTAAAAGGTAAAGCGATATATGGACTGACACCCGGTTATTCTATGTAAACGCCACGCCTGATGTATCCCAAAACCTGATTAAACATTGTTATTTCAAATCATGTTCATCCAAGATCGTTTCGCAAGATTCCGGTTCACATATGCATTTGAATTACTATAATATATGATATTGCAGTAAGCATGGTTTAGAGGTGGTGATCTCATTTACTTTGGTATATAATATCTAGGCAATAAAGATGTCTCAGTTTACAAGCGTTGGTAGTACAGTTTTCACTTTAAATATGATCTTACTGTAACGACGGCATATCTAGCGATCTAATCGTATACGAATTGTTTGTGCATAGTAGATGTAGATGCCTGTCAGATCCAAATTACTCAGCTATTCACTTATTTACAAAACACAGACTATTGAACGACGTGACATGGCCGTCATAGTAATACCAGTTGGTAGCCAGGCACGAACTTGTAACGATCCTAAGCTGGACACAAATAAGCCACTGTAGGTAGTCAAGTGCCCGCGTCGTAGTTAACATCCAGTTTCGGTACTGTGGCGGTATAACGTCGCAGTTCTCTTCCATAAAAAGACTGAGAAAAGACCCTGACAAGACCCTTCAAAGCCCCCTAGCCATTATTTGGTAATACACGATCACCGAGAGCTAAGACAGTATCGTGGAAGGGGACATGCTTCTATAGCATGTACTCGCTACCTGCTCTCTATATCCCAAGACATAGCATGTTTCACATTAGTATGACTAGTCGTATTATAGATGCAGGCTATCTTTGCGTACACTATCTAGGTAGTATAGAAATGCAAGTGGGGAGGCGAGAGGTAAATGGGCAGATATATTGCATATGCCGGTAAGCTATTAGGCGTTGCGCAATTCGTATATCATATCATATGGCGTTAACCATGTCCCTCGGCATGTTGATTTGAGGCTCAAAGGGGGTACTGATAACTTGAGGCTGCCGTGAAGGTCAGGGTTTTGCCGCTAATGTATCACGGGCCGGCAACACTGCGGCGTGGGTACCCCTATCGAAGACGAGGTCTCGCTGGGTGTTCCTGGCGCGGTGGGGTTTTGGTACCGACAGAGCTAGGGCCGACGCACGATGCCTTATTTTTATTTCGAGCCTATTTTCCTCACCACTGCTATTGTACGCACACACTAGACTCTAGCGCACCCGGAGCTAGTGAAACTACCCTACGATGTCTTGCATTGTTTCTTGTCCTTTGCTGTTGAAATAAGCTCACAACGATCTAGCCGGTGCTGGATAGAGAAGCACAAGGAACATCTTTGCTGTGCCGTAAGCCTGCAGTTGTGCGTGGGGGAGGAGTAGGGTTGATAATAACGGAGCAGGAAATCCTCCTCGCTACTCGGCACAATATCTACTTGCGCTATACAGAATACAACTGCCGATAAAGGATCGAGTAGGTATGAGGGATTACTAGCCTGCCAACAGCGCCAATGTTGGTGTTGCACTAAGGAAGATCTACCAACGTTAGCTGCATACACGTGCGGCATAGGTACACTACGTTCGCTACATACACTACATACACTTTATACAGTACATAGTGGTGTACTGTATTTAGCATGTAATTACAAGTAGATAGACTGGTAGCTTTGCTGACTGTTCCATTGGTTCACACACTGGGTTGGTGGTGCACACCGCTCCGGCGCCGGCTGGAATATTATGATCCCACGTCGAGAACACTGTCGAATCTTGTCATGCAACTAGACGGGGTCTGCTTCGGGCGTGGAGGCTGTACAGCCTCGAAATGCCAGCCGGTTTTCTCAGGCTGTTCTATACGTACATTAATTATTATGCTTATGCATTCCAAGCTCAGCGCATCAGCACTGAGCAGCCACTCATTCTACTCTCAGGCCATCACCGACTTGCTGAGTAAGATGACATTATCTCTTGGCTCACCGTCCTTTTCGTGGACGGAGGCGAAAAACAAAATTAAAATCTTATGGCCACGCGGTCGATCGAGATCAATAATCAATCTAGGTAACTCATTGATCGGACTCAGCGTTGGCTATGATAACCGGTGCTATTCTGCATAGTATTCTTCATTTGGTATGTCGGTCGTCTCGCCCCGACAGCTGCCGTTTCGATGGGTATGCGTCGCGACGATGTCTACCCCATTGAGATCCGGGATCGCCGCAGATTAAGCGCCTGCAGGCCGGGTTGGCTGGCCCGGCTGGACGTGCTTGGTCGGCCCTAACTGAGCGATCAGCTGCAGGGAACGAGACTCTCCGACTAGGAAACTGGG
This sequence comes from Hypoxylon argillaceum, assembly GCA_022495175.1. Lineage (NCBI taxonomy): Eukaryota > Fungi > Ascomycota > Sordariomycetes > Xylariales > Hypoxylaceae > Hypoxylon > Hypoxylon argillaceum. Next base: position 24,676 of record MU378305.1, on the reverse strand, counting down.
GCTGTCCGACTACATATTACCTATACGACGGTCGCAGTGGTCTGCATGATGCTCCACGGGACTCGAAGGGCCCGACTAACTGCGCAATTCCTGGCAAATACAAGCCCATCCATCCCCTATTATGTATGCAACGATGAGGAGCTGAAAGAAGATAAGGCATCGGCTCTATCGGATGAGTCGGTTACCACGGGCTCGGGCTAATGGTGCCAGCCCCTAGCTAAACATAATGAAACGGAGCATACAGAGTACCCTACACCTGAATAGGAATGTCGGTGAATGCATGACACTATCTGAGCGAATTGATGCTTACATACATGACTGTATCGTGATCTAGGCTTGCCCCTGGCCTCGAAATTCCAATGGACGATTAACTACAAGCAGTGAGAACTATAGAACAGATGTTAATAGCTGAGTATATCATAGTATCCAGCGAATAGTTTTCAAAGGGGAAAAAAGAGTAGCCGTTATTATGTAAGCCCCTACAAGTATCTCATGTCATTCTTTTCCATATACGCTATCAACTTCCTTTGATAACGATTACCATCTGAGTAATTGCATGATGCAACTAATAATACCACAAAATAATGGTCTTACATCGTCCCAGTAATAAACAGTAAAGAATTATTGCATCTAACATGGCAACAGCCCTGTGGCAAGCCAACCCAGTTTCTAAAACCTAGTATCAGTTAAAATATTTTGTCTATCCTTTCGTATCACTATCAGCCAGAGGTGTTACCACTGTTAAGACGCAACTGACAATATTAGAAATGTAGAAAGTTTCAGATATGCTAGGACTTCCTTAATTCAGAGAGGGCATTAAAGATGTAGAACTCTTCATTAAGGCGGTTCAACCTGCTCTTGCACACAGACAAAACCCACTTCCTACACTTCCATCGATAAATAAGTCTAAAAAGTATGGGGAGACAGCTGAAAGAGTAGTTAGACAGAAATTAAATGGTCGCAATAGTGGCAACTAATAGTAGACGGAGTATCGAAGGGAACAGGGTAAGAAAGTCGAGGTGCGCAGATGAAAATAGCTAAATATGAACGCAAATATGTAAATTAGGTCAGAATACCCAATCTGCTAGTCATTCAAGGAGTTGGCTCTTGACCTGCAGTCCTAAGCGGCACTAACTCCATATTTATTAAAATGCGAATATAGTGTAAGCGTTACAGGAAGACACCAGGCTCTGGTTGGTATTACAACGCCCAAAATGGCATTGAATCTTGAAGCGAATTAGTGGTTTGGAGGAGCCTCACGGATGATTATATACCCTTCTCCAGTAGGTTATAATTACCATGTATTACGTATTTTCTCGGGTATTATACGATTATGAAACCCACCTGTAATATATAGGCAGACCAGTAACCCCTATATTTTGACGCCAACTCTATCGTGGTTGTTGTCATAGAAAGCTGCTAGTAGTAAAGATAACTCAATCAGGTTCGTATTTCTAAAGCGACTCAAGTGAATTGAAAAATTTTTACCTTGTTCAGAAGATCCTATGAGTAGCTGCACAATGGCTTACCTAGAAGATTAAATGATAGTCACGGGGGGTCATTGAGGATATAGATAGGTACACGTGATTATATAGATAGAGGACGAAGTTGGAGGCAGTGACTAGAAGAAGAATTAAACATAATATATTAACTAATAAACAATCCACTAAGTAAGACCAAACCACTCCCATGTATATCTAACTATTCAGCAACTCATAGAGCCCCAATGCAATTTATTCTATAATGTGAAGTTGGTAGGCGGCCATCATGATGAACATTATATCCCTCACCCAGGAGCACTCGTGCTGTACTTCGAAACAACACTTTTCGTGAGAATAGCCATCTAGTGGTTATCCCGAGGTGGCGGAAAATTCTGTGCCACGCGCTGAAACTGCGGTGCACGCTTCAGCACCATTCCCTCGCTAAGTCCGCCCACCTCTCTTCGGAAGATGTCTTGCCAAGGCGTGTGACTCTCTGGGATAGGGTATCCCTTATCATCCAGCTCCTTTCTCCTAGAGGCCAGTTCCTCCTTCGAGATCACGATGTCAACACGGCGTTTATTCAGATCCACGCGGACGACGTCCCCGTCTCTCAGCAGCGCGAGGTTCCCGCCGTCGGCCGCCTCGGGCGTCGCGTTGAGGATGGAGGGGGACCCCGACGTCCCGCTCTGGCGTCCGTCCCCGATGCAGGGGAGGTCGCTGATGCCGCGCTTGAGGAGGTGGCTGGGGGCTCGCATGTTGACGACCTCGGCGGCGCCCGGATACCCTAGCGGCCCGACGCCGCGCATGACGAGGATCGTGCGCTCGTCTATAGAGGCCTTGTCGACGTTCTTGTGGTAGTCCTCCGGTCCGTCGAAGACGGCTACTTTCCCCTCGAAGGCGTTGGGATCGTCTGGGTTCTCGAGGAATGCTTTTCGGAACGCTGGGGAGATGACAGACGTTTTCATAATAGCGCTGTCAAATAGTGTGCCCTTTAAGTGCACGAAACCCGCGTTGGTCTTCAAGGGATCTGAGAACGGGCGTATTGTGTTATTATCCCATGTATTCTTACCCCGTACGTTGTCGCCCATGCTACGTCCGTTGGCTGTTAGTGCATCGGGGTGTGGCAATGCGCCCACGTCCATGAGTTCCGCGAGGACGGCGGGCAGGCCGCCCGCGCGGTAGTATTCCTCTCCTAGAAATTCACCGGCGGGCAACATATTAAGGAGAAGTGGGATCTTAAAGCCGATACGATCCCAGTCGTCTAAGTCAAGGGGAACACCGATGTGCTTTGCGACGGCATTCAAGTGAATCGGGGCATTCGTGCTCCCGCCTATGGCTGTATTTGCTACTATCGCATTCTCAAACGCCTTCCGCGTCATTATGTCGCTAGGTTTCAGGTCCTCACGCACCATGTCGACGATGCGCTCGCCGGTGCTATAGGCAAGTTGCGCGCGCTCACGATAGACAGCCGGGACAGCAGCGGAACCGGGGAGTGCCATTCCCAAGGCCTCAGCGAGTGCGTTCATCGTAGACGCCGTGCCCATCGTATTGCAGTGTCCCGCAGATGGCGTGCCGGACGCCACCATGTCCATGACCTGGTCGTCATCTATGTGGCCAGCGGCGTGGAGTTCCCGGGCCTGCCACACGACTGTGCCGGAACCCATTCTCTCCCCTTTTGTCCAGCCATTCAGCATCGGCCCGACGTTAAGACATATGGCTGGGATGTTCATAGTTGCGGCGGCCATAAGGCACGCAGGCGTCGTCTTGTCACATCCCGTCAGCAGCACCACGCCGTCGAACGGGTATGCATATAGCAACTCGACCAGAGACAGATACGCGAGATTCCGGTCGAGCGTAGCTGTGGGTCTTCTGGAAGTTTCCTGAATCGGGTGTGTGGGGAATTCAAAGGCGATGCCTCCTGCGGACCGGATACCTTCGCGCACCCGCTTTGCTAGTATCTGATGGTGTCTGTTGCAGGGGGCCAAGTCCGATCCAGACTGGGCGATGCCGATGATCGGCTTCCCTGACAGCAGCTCTTCCTTCGTCAGCCCGTAGTTGAGGTACCGCTCGATATACAGCGCTTGGTTGATGCGATCATCAGGGCGGTCGAACCAAGCAGCCGATCTCAGGGGCTTCTTCGGTGTTGCATCCTGGGGAACGATTATCGAACTGCTGTTGAGTGTCTGCTCTGAGAGTCGCTGCTCGAGCTCCTTGACTCGCGCTTGAAGCCTCTGAGTCTCTGCTTTATAGTCTTCGATGTCGACCGGTGCTTTGCTGCTGCTGCATGATGCAGTGCAGCTTTTGCAATCTGACTCGCACGTCATGGTGATGTAACTCTCGGGGTCACGATACTACCAAGAAAGAAGCACTCAGGAGAGAGAGACCACGATCCGGAATAGACATCGGCTACTCTGATCATCTATAGCCACGGCTTCTCACGGCTCCATGCGCCTCGTCTCCAAATGGCCCGAAAATTTGACTATCTCACAAGACCAATTCCGCAGCCCACTATTCTCAGCAAGAATACGCGGTATCTATCCGCACGCGACTATGCGGATTGGTTAGATATGGCCAAGCACGGGAAAAGCTCTTCCTGCTTGCATTCAACATCTAGAACTGGACTAGATTTCAATTGCAAGTCTTCTGGTTGGGTGGCATAGGTACCTAATCCTCCGGTGCGCTTAAGTATATCCGGCCATTTGCTAGCTCGACGCTCGTGGAGCCCTTCACAGTTCCCGTACAGTTCCCGGCCGCTGGCCCGTCCATCGCCGGGTGGCAATAAAAAAAAATAATAAATAAATAAAGATATTTACAATAGTTTGGTAAGATATATTTGGGCCGCTGGTCGGAAGCTGCGTAGGGCGACTTACTCCTATGTTATATGACTGCATCGGCATCCCCCGGAGGGCGGACTTATATGTTGAAACAGGTATTACAATATTACACTGTCTACAGAAGCGGCTAGCTATTAGTAACTGAACGTCGTAGGGCTGTATTCATAATAGAAAATTTATTCAGGTATAGGTTCTAACTCAAGTGTCATGAAGTTAAATTATCACAAATGATCTAAAAGTAGCTGTCCTCCGGATTGAGCATAGAAAATGCAATAGCTGTGCGATTAGAAGCCTAGGTTTGAAATAGAGTAGATTATAATCTCCAAAGAGTTAGTTGTATAGACATAGTGTAGATATAACTCAAATGTTGGATGATCAGAAGAAACTCCAATTCTATTAGCACCTGTGATCCTCTAATCAACAATAGACCTATAGCTACTATGTAGAATTATGTTTAATAGTGTGATGTGTCACCCTTTTATATGCCAACCATGAGCAAAGGCCACTGATATTTAGCGTTAATAAATAGATTACCGATTAAGTTGACAAATAAATTTTGGTAGTGACATATGCATACTTGACACATGGTAAATAAGACAACGCCTATCCGTCTCTCAAATGATTTTACTGCTCCTATTACCTACATTATGGGTTTTAACTAACATTCTTTCTTTAATTGCATGATAGCTTCTACCTGACTTCGTGGATATACCTGGCCTATCTTCACTCTAGACTAATCCATTTGAAAGCTGAGGAGGATTGTTGATTGTTTGGGGTCTTAAACTTACATTTCATTGGAAATTTGAGTTGGCAGTTATTTTGAACCATTATTCGGCTTTGGGACTTTGGAAAATCACCTCAAATTTTGTTCCTTGAAAGCCTCTTACAAATGAGCTGGAAGCATCGAGAGAGAGGATACAGGTATTCAAAATTAAGAAATAAAACTATCCGCGAGGAAAAAAGAAAACCGATTTATGTAGAGCTCTTACGGTAGCATGAAAGACACCGAAATGAGGCTAGGGATGTCGTTAGTAGAGCCTAGTCTGAAGGCTTCACAAATGAGCGAAAGCGCTGAAAATATAAAATATAGCGAACTACTCTCTCGCATAAAGCTGTTAGTATTCGAGAAAACTAAAAGTATAGGGATGTCGTGTACAAGGATGTCTTGGAAATAATAATAGGGCTTGGACATTGATACGAGAGCCTAGATAGGGTGTCCGGTTTTTGGGACCATATCTAGGTGGGCGACGGCATGATAGTCTTGTTGTTGAAGGGATCGAGTCCCCAAAAGAGGCGATAAGGGGGGGCAAATTAGATATAGCATTTGAGATAGAATCACAATATCCTCTTCCTCTCTTGTATTTTTAGGGCATTTCTATCGTTGTTCTGGGGGTTTCTCCAAGTGGCTCAAAACTTTTTTTTAAATGGGATTATTATGGCAACATCACAGCTTTAAAAGACAGATGGGGCGAAGAACTAGCTATTGCGAGCGACAAGCTCCAGCTGTTCTTTCGTCTATAAGACCTGCCTAGACCAACCCGGCTTTTCTGTCATCTATATATACAAAGTCGTATCATGAGTACGAAGGGTCATTAATATCGTCTCACGTAATAGTGCCTTTGCCAGAGAGCCCATCTATACAAGCCAGTGTAAAAGCCAATTCTATGCAGCCTCATACCCAGATCGAAGCCGTCGTATGACCAGACTCGTCTATCCTCCCAGCCTTTTCGTTGGGATCGCTCGTTAACATTTCCTTCAAAGCAAACAAGCTGTATGTGATCAAGTACAATTGAGAATCGGAACCGTAATTATCGCTTCGGTCTCTTGAATTAAAATTTGTAGGCTTGTTGCGTCCGTTCTAAACGCCAATGTATGCATCGTTTCTTCGTTATCATGTGTAATCCGTGTCCGTTTTCGTCGTTACCATTTCGACGAACTTAATGAGTTTGCATCACAATATCACGGATTGCCCACCGCCAATCATTTCGATCGCGACTGACCTTGCCAGTCCATTTCTCGCATTTTCGTCGCCAACGTGCCTCTTCTTCGTGCTGTCGTCTCACGAATTCTGGGCCGACGTCAAACTCTTCACCGACAAGCCAATCTTCTCGGATGTCACTGACACGACCAGGACCAGCGGTGGATGCAACCTTTTCTTCGAGGTCCGGAATGTCTTTGAAAGGGTCTTCTTCTTCTAACGCAGCGAAGCCGGCCATTGGATCATCAGACTGAACGCCGCTTGGTGTACCTGTTTTGATCTCAAGCCAGCACATGTTTTGAGGATCAAAAACCATGTCGCCCATTCGTCTAATTTCTTTCTTTGTGTTGATGTTGGTAATTAACACTGGTCGTGGCGTTGCGGTATCTCTCTCACGGATCATGGTCTGGGGTAAAGATGTTGTGGACGGCGACGAAGCTGGCACTTCAAACGCGTTTAACACATTCTCGTTACCTTCCCATCGAAAAGTTGCGGGATTATACGTCATTCCATTAATTACTATTCAACATAGGTTAGTTATGCTTTAATGATTTTTATCGTTTGATGCTCATACCTTTGGAATCCTTAGATGAATTGAGGTTGGAAATCAAATGTGGTTTTAGCTGGGTTGGTTTTCGGGACTTCTTGGATCGACTGTGATTGAGCGAAACAGGAGGGTTAAGATTCGTCCGAGTTGATAACTGTGCAACTCGCTGTGAAGTTAAGGGGGCTAGAGGCGCAGTAGGTTGTGCCCGCTGGGCTAGGCTAGTCTCTCGCGCTATGCGACTGGCGGCGGTATCCCGAGCGAAACGGGGTTGCGAATCGACCCGGGCTGGAGAATACGGTGAGACAGGGCTGGGTGTATTGCGATCGGGTAAGACATTTTGGTAAATTTTGTTTCGGAAATTGGTTCGATTACCACTGGCAATGGGTTGCTTAGTGTACCGTGATTCTGTTTGAGCCGAGGTTGGTAGGTCATCAAATCCGTCTAATTCGTGACCGTCCCCAAAGTGGCGCACACGGCGCGGTTTGTTGATTTGCTGCCAAGCGGGTTCAGGCGTTGACTTCTCATTCTTGAACCGTCTCGGACTAGGAGATCGGATCGCATTGCGAGATAGTGCGCGAGAGAGTGGTCTGATTTCGGGCCCTTGCTCGGATTCATTCCGGCGGAATGAACGGGAGGCCCTTGAGTTTACATGATGTGATTGAGATTGTGAAGCGCCGGCCGGCAGGAAAGGCACCTGACCCTTCCGTGCCTGGGCTGCGCTGCTCTCGTAAGCGGGACGGGTTCGCTCTACTGGTGTTTTCGGTCTTAAAGATGATTGGGGACGATAGAAATCTGTGCGGGATTCCCCACGTGATGGGGGACGGTCAGCTCGAGAGGGAATATGCTTGGCGGGTGATTGAGTATGTCGCATAGCGGGTAATGAACGCTTTAAGCGCAGGAGCTGGGCGCTGGTCGTTGTAGGCTCTACGCGTAAGGCCCCCGTCGAGGCTTTTTGGGAAAGCTCTCTTCTTCGCGGGGTAGGGGGAAAGTTAGATTGAACTGAGGATGGTGTCGAAGGTGTATGTATACTGGAGACCGATGAATGAGCGGAATGGCCACTTAGCCTAGACTGAGGTCTACGTGCGGGCTTCTGTGGGATCGGACCTCCGCTTTCAGAGACGGGTTCTAGGGACGACTGCGTATGAGATCGCTCATGACTGATCATGGGTCGTGGAATCCGCGAATTGGCGAGACTGACGGGCTTGTTTGTGAAAGTAATGGAAACTGCGGCCTTAGGTCTAACTGGACTGGCGGGTCGTGCTTCCTTCACTTTGACATTGCGGTGGACAGTAGGTTTGGCATAGCGGAAAACATTGCCTTCGCCGAAGTCTAAGCCGGAAACCAGATCTTCTTCGTCTTTGTTGGCTTGAAGAACACGGTTCATCAGACCATATCTGGGCAAGGGCTTTGGCGAAGCACGTTTCGGAGAATAGCGTATTGGTGAGGTAATCTTTGGCGAAGAAAGTCGCTTGTTATGCTGCTGTGACTCCTTAACTTCCGAACGCTCTGGAGACCGGCTCTCTTTTCGTTGCTTTAGTCGCTCGCCTAGATCAAGGGGACCAAGGGGAAAGATCAATCCGTCAAAAAACTCATCTTCACTCTCAGCAGTAAATGAACTGGCAATACTGGGGCTCATAGCCGAGACAGATGAGCTCCGATTAGAGAAAGCGTCTCGTCGCGTGCCACCGAAGCGTGTCCCCAGACTACCCTCACCCCAGTCAAAGTCATCGTTGATGTGTAGGGAGGGCGTCTTGGGTATGTCTCTTCTACTAGAAAGCTTCAACTTTCCATCTGAAGGTAGCTGGAGGTCTGTTTCAAAATCATCTTCTTCTGCCTCCTTGCTTTTCCTCTTTGGTGGTGATGGTGTGGGGGGTGTTATCAAAGAGATCGGCCTGCCCCTGACTTGGAGCTTGGAGGCTTTAATTGTAGCAACACCATCACCAAACATGTCATCATCATCGTCCACATCTCTGAACTTTTCTAGGTTGATAGGTGCTCCTAGTGAATTAGGCTGCCCAATTTTCGGAGCTGAGATTTGAGCCATAGTAAGTAAGGACTTCTTGGCCGGGCTCGGATTCGTTGAGCCACTAACTTGACGCAAAACTTCAGGAAATTTGTTTCCGTCTTGCGTCTTCAAACGAAGTGCCTGGCCCGGGGCTGGAAGTTCTAGCTCGTCACCCCAGTCCTCCTGAAATATCTTTTTTATCTTGCGTCCACCTAGTCGCTTAATAGTTCCTCCCATAAGAGCTGAGGGCGGGACATTGAGGGGGATGGGAATACCTGCATGAGTAGCAGCAGCTATGGCATCGAGTGTGGATTTCTCATCGTCGCCTGGCAAATGTACCTGACGCTCATCTCCTGGCAGGGACTCACGATCAGAACGCAAAGAGGGGCGGCTTTCGCGACGGCGACTGGTCGAGGTGCTGTGAATAGCGGAGGTAGTTGATTGGCCTCTGAAGGGAAGGTCCTCATCGTCCCCAATCATAAAATCATCGTCATCCCAATTCTCAACGATCTCCTCAACTGGCTTACGCGGTTTAAGGCGTAACTGCTCCATTTCACTGACGTCTTTGTATTAAGATTGGTCTTAAGAGTTGTGTAGGGGTAATAGCGAGTGAAAGTGTGCGCTGCTCGTAGCACGCCAGAAATTCTCTCTGTAATCCGAGAGCTGGTGGTCCTCTAGAATAATTTCTCGTCGAAATCGGCTGTCCACTCCCTACCACAGTTATCGATTTAATCCGAGTCGCATCCTCCCTGTCGCGGCGAGAAGTGCGTGTCGACAAATTAGTCTAGGTACTGAAGTCAACGCCAGTCGCGAGCGTGGAATCGTCGAGGTTAATGTATCAGCGACAATCTTGGTAAATAGTAGAAAGACGCGATAATAGAGGCGATCGTGGCGATAGCGGATTGAAGGTGCGTTGTCATAAATTTGAGTGGATAGTAGGATGACGTGGAAGATGCGAGCATCAATGCGCTTAGATTCGTATGGTGTGGTGTGGTGGTGAGACGCGAAATGGAACGATCGATCGGCTGGTTAATTTATAGTCTTCGCTATTTCCTGGAATCGGAAAGGAGTGTAGAATACTGTATTGTGTTATGGTGAATGCGATTATGGTGAATGCGATTACGGTGTCGCTGTGTTTGTTCGCTGTGCAAATGAATGCGTTGGTGAATGTGACGAGGCAACTCGATGTTGTATGGTGGGTGTTCGTAGAGTTGGTGCAGGTGGGAGAATTGGCGAGGATGGGCTGTCGGGCGGGATCGATGGGGTCGCTGGATTGAGCTGGTGATTGGCAGAGAGGTGGTCGGGGCGGGCGGTGTGTAGCCCGCGGAATGGCTGGGATAGAAATCCGGTGCCTTTGCAGCACCTTTGCAGCGCCTTTGCAGTGGTTCAAGTTGTGGGTGGTTGGGTTGGTCTGTGCGCGTCTGCCTTAGTGTGCATGCACATCTGCAGGCGGGGCGATGATGCTGCAACCTTGGGTACCTAGGTACCTAATTATTAGTTCGGATCTGTGTATCTGGCTGCCAGCTGGAACGCTCATTCGACAACACCTGCCAGCTGGTCTTCTAAAGTGTCGGTGATTACAGAGTAGGTACCGTCGCTGTAAGTCGGTACCTGATCCATTGGCAGAGAGGTACCTACACATATCAAACTCGAACCCCAAGAGGGAAAAAGGTAAAACATATTCCTCCAAGATACCTACCTAGGTAGGTAGGCCGATGCTCTATATACATATTATGTATCTCTTGTTCTTCCCCCAAGTTGATGTTCGGTTCTTCAAATCCCGGCTACTTAAGTATGTAATCAGTGCAGTTTCGTGAAATAAACACGCGAGACAAACGCGTTGAGAGACGCGATTTACCCCTCCACCTAACAGTGCAAATATTAAGCTGTGCTTGTGCCTTTTCCAAGTTCCATACTGTATGTAGTTGGATAGTCATAAGTCATAAAAGAACAATATAAATTGACCACGAGGCAAGAATGTCTCACACCCTTCCGGAAAATTCAAATTGTTTCTAAATTTGTTAGATTAGCGTAATGCCTTCTGTAACATGTAGATGGATAAGCAGGCGGCACTCCGGCTGCCTAATGCTACAGCTCCAATAAAACAGGGTACAGCGTATATAGGTACCTACATAATAGGTCCTAGTTACTACATATGTAGGTAGGTAGTAAATCGGTATCCGACAATGCCTGCCTTGGATTGAACGTCGATCACCAACATCGAGAACTTTTCTACTCGATGTAACTGAAACCATATTTTGCTTCTTAGTCACGACGATGATTTGGTTGCATTAATTGTACGCATCGCACTTACTGTCTTGCGCTTCTCTGACTATCTACATACCTCTCTACAACAACAATAACGCCGGGACCTAGATACAGAGCTTCCGTGCAAGGTTGCGGCTGAACATGCAAGCACTCTAATCGGCTGTCCACCTCCTACTCAAGTGTATAGTAGATAGGCGCAGTCCTGCACATCACGGACTTTTCTCGTCCTGTTGTAATTGATGAGAATCTCACTCGCCGCGGCACTCACATTTCCTTGATCGATATTTGGTGCCCGCATAGAGCATCCCGATTGGCCTCCCTTTCATCTCCCGGCCGTGTTTTATCCGATCCACGACCGGCGAGTCGAAAAAGGCAATAATACATAGCGCCTACATTGTTCACTTGTCTCCTCTCGCGAGCACGCTTTTCCACATAACATGGCAGAAGCCCCTGTATTGTGTTTCCCAGTTTCGGGACAGGAACGTGACTCTTTCCTACTCGAGGTGTCTTCAAACGGATCACGGCCTCTGGACCTGAAGCTCATCGGATCCGAGAGCACCGCAGTGTTTCTGGTCAAGTGTAAGTTCCACGTTGCGCGCCCCTCTCCCCCCCAAGCCCACAAGCCCAGGATCAGGCCAGGAGATCACCTCCCGCATGTCGTGTGTCGTGCGCCGAACCAAGATTGACGCGGCCCGGATCAGAGACCCTGGCACGCGACATTCATGCATTGCCTGCAGCTGGCTGGTAGGAGGCTGACCACCCGGGCTTTTTCACATATAGTGCGCCATAAAAGGATTGACGAATACAAGGCATCACCGAGCCAGTGCAGCGACGAGGAGTGGCAACAAATCCTGACCTCCACCTTTGTCGACCTGAAGCCTGTCTCTGACATCGAGGTCAGGGCCGACGTCCAATCGGATGGCACCTCGGTGACGCTGTCCTTCCGGAAGAATATCCAAGGCATAACGGTGCGCCTCTTGCCATCAGCATGGGATTTGTTTCCGTAAATCAAGTTACTGATCAGACATACAGCAACGGCTTGGATCTATCAAATTAGACGAGAACAGCAAGACAGAAATCTCACCTTTTGATTGGTGTGTTTCAGCCATTGCATCCCGCAGCAAGGTCACGGATGAGCTGGTGGCCGCAACAAACAAGATCAATTCACTGGAGCAATCCCTCAACGAATTGAAAGCCCAGCTTGACGATTTCATCACGGCAAAGGAAGAGGATGAAACACAACTGCTCGAGAAGTTTCGGGACTTGCTAAACGAGAAGAAGCTCAAGATTCGGCAACAGCACCGTCTCCTTGCCGCTGCTAAGGTGGACCCTAAGAAACTTACTAATACAGGAGGTGGCGGTGGCCAGAGCGCACACCGTAATGCAGGACCTTCGCGTTCAGGCAAGCGGAAAGTACCTATAAAAGAGGAAGAAGAGGAGGGCGGTTGCTTCGACAAGATGGATATCGACACGCCGGATGGCGGTGACGACGCTAGCACTAATAGTCAGTCCGGATCGGGCTCAGACGCAGATGAAAACCAACAGCTGAGCACGGATAACGATGTGACAGCAAGTGAACCAGACACTGATGACGAGCCGCCAACTATCGCTGAGACGAAGAGGAAAGGGAAATCGCCTGCAGGCCGCATCACCAAACCGAAAGCATCAACAAGCAAGCAGACAACCCGGTCAAGCGAGAGTAGTAAATCGCCTACGCAGAAACCAAGTGATGTTGTGAGCGACTCCGAGGATGCGGACGAGAAACCGCCACCTCCTCGAAGTCTGCCATTTATGAAAACTAAGAAAGCAGCGCCGCCCCCAGGGCCGGCGGACGACGACGAGACGCCGTCTGATGATGATTCCGAGCTATGAAAATCCAAACTAGGCTACTTGTATAATAGTAAAAGTGATAGTCCACGCATTGAATGAGACCATGTTTTGATGATTTCCAACACACACACCGAACCCCCTAGGTTTAAACCCCCCTGTAGGAAAGCCCCTCCCCCTTTTATCACCGTCTATCATCCTCAGCATACCGATTCCTCCAATAACCCCTGAAATGCCTCTTCCTCCCCTCCGCAGCCAGCTCCTCAATCTCTTTGGGCGTGAGCTTGAACGTCGGCAGTCTCCGCATATACCCCCGCAGCCTCTCCTCGCTCGCGCTCGTCGTAATCGCCACGACGCCCTGGTCCACGCACCACCGCAACGCGACATCTCCCTCCTCAACCCCGTACTTGCGCGCCAGCGCCGCGTGCACCGCATCGCACGGTCCCGACCCCGCACGCGCGACGGCCGTTAGCGCCCCGTACGCCGCGACGGCGATGCCGCGCGCCCGGCAGAAGGCTAGGAGCCCGTCGGCGTGCTGCAGGTAGGGGTGGAATTCGATTTGGTTGACGGCCGGGACGACGCGCGCGGTCTGCAGGATGGCCTCGAGGTCGGCGACGGCGAAGTTGGACACGCCGATGGAGCGCGCGCGGCCGGAGGCGTGGAGCGTCTCGAGGGCGGCCCAGGACGCCTGTAGGTGCGCGGGCGAGGAGGCGCTGAAGGGCGCGTGGATGAGGTATAGGTCTACGTAGGCGAGGCCGAGGCGTGACAAGGAGGCCTCGAAGGCGGCGGGGATGTCCATGTTGAGGTTTTGTAGCTTTGTTGTCACGAAGAGCTTCGACCGGTCCACGCCGGATTCTTTGATCGCGGCGCCGAGCTCGGTTTCGTTTTTGTAGGCTTTCGTTACATTGTCGTTAGTAATATAACCGCTGTATAAGATAATGCTATATACGATCTTGTGAAGCGATGAGGGTACTCATGAAACTAGGAATCATGGTGCAAGCTCACATTGGGCACCATCCAGATGGTGATACCCGTTCTTGATGGCCATCACAGTCAACTTTTTGGTAGTCTCTGCCTCGCCTTTTGAGCGAGCAGTGCCGAGACCGTACGCAAGCTATATTGTAGCGCATCATTGATTAGTTTTGCAGCTTCAGGTAACATACAAGTGTAGGTGAATGAAGGTACAGCTACTCACCATAGGGATTTCATGGCCGTCGTTCAACTTTAGAGGTGGGATGGATTCCAATTGCTTAGGGCCAGTACCAGATGCGTCTGGTTCGAATGAAGCTGTTATTGAATTCATGTTTGGCTCCTGTGAAAGTTTCACGAGTGGCTTTTCGAGACTGCTTTCAAGATAGGAGGGGTGTGGTTTTGATAGAAGTGTGGCCTTGGCAGATCATGACATCATGACCTTATAACAATAGGAAGAAATTCGGGCTGTTAATTTTATATAGAATATACAAGACAATGTGTGAGAGCAATCAAAGCCTTCGAAATTCTTACCCCTTTAATCAAAGCATGGAGTTTTAGTAAAGTTAGCATTTCGTGAATCTTGAAATGGAAGCTGGAACTATAGAGGGGTTTAGCACAGCTGATTGGTTTGAGTTGAGGTGATGACAGTATCCCCACAGCGGCTCATCGTATCGAGGATGGGAAATCGAATTATGTGGCTTTGGTTTTAAGAGCTAAATACTGTTTTCTACATTGTATACTTGACTATTCCATTAAATAGCTTGAATATCGCATGCTCTTCCTTTTGTATGTAAACTTAGCACAACTATAGTAGAGGAGACACGAGGTGAGACCTATTCAAAAAACCACAACAGAGAATGAAAACCAAAGACACCTTTCAGCCATTGAGCTCCAGCCAACCCTTACACCACCACCCCAAAGTCAGAAGATACGGCTTACGATTCGGACCTCGGGAGCCATGCCCGGCGTGAACGGGATGACCGGAAACTTAAGGCAGCTGGTATAGGTTAACAACACTATTTCAGAGCCTGGATCTTCAACCAGGATTATGCCATAGTTAATATTTCCAACTAATACATGGTGTAGAAACGATATAGATTGTTCTACTATCGAGTTTTTAAACTATAACCAATATAAATTCCTAAGATCATAAGATTTTCTCAGTGAATTGAGTGATGTTGCTGATGCGTGTACTCTAGTATACTCTGTATAAGTGGCAACGGAAGGCTCGGCGATTTTTAGCAGTGAAATGAGCCGTGACGACATACCCCGCCACTAATTCCTCATCACCGGCGGGCCGCAGCTACATGCAGTAGTCTACGTACATATGTAGGTAGTATTGTCTTGTTGTAGTAATTCTTCAACGCCCCTCTTGCAAGAACATACCTATCTATTCCCGCTCGGCCTCTTTGATCCCCTGACCTCCTCACCTCCCTAATATGCTCTACAGTTTTTATTCGTTTGTATATTTTTACGGACTCTCCTGCTCGTGAACGTAATCTCTCTCTAGTACTTTATGCTCTTCAACCGCATTCTGTCCCGCAGTAGTTCTCGAATCCTCCCCCTCAGTCAACCCCTCCAGCAAGCGCAACGCCGACGCGCACAGCAAATGGCGTCCACAACCAACGGCGCCGTCGCCGGCGCATCGATAAACGATATCCCGAAATCGTGGAACTTCACATCCAAGCTACCGCCCGACGCCCTATACCCGACTCCGGCCGACTCGCACAAGACCCCGCGGGGCGACATCAAGGCGCGCACCGTCCGTGATGCCATCTTCACATGGGTGCGCCCGCAGCTCTCGAAGGAGCCGGAATTGCTCGCCGTGAGCCCCGCAGCCATGCGCGACCTGGGCATCCGCCCCGGCGACGAGAAGAGCGCCGACTTCGTGGCCACGGTGGCCGGGAACAAGCTACAGGGGTGGGACGAGGAGAAGGGCGAGGGCGGATACCCCTGGGCGCAGTGCTACGGCGGCTTTCAGTTCGGCTCGTGGGCAGGGCAGCTCGGTGACGGGCGCGCCATCTCGCTCTTCGAGACCACCAACCCCGAGACCGGCGTGCGCTACGAGCTCCAGCTCAAGGGCGCGGGCATCACGCCATACAGTCGGTTTGCGGACGGCAAGGCAGTGCTGAGGAGCAGCATCAGGGAATTCGTTGTGAGCGAGGCGCTGAATGCCCTCGGCATACCGAGCACGCGCGCCCTGAGCTTGACGTTCCTGCCGCACGAGAAGATATTCCGCGAGACTATCGAGCCTGGAGCCATCGTGGCGCGCTTTGCGCAGACCTGGCTGCGCGTGGGCAATTTCGATATCCTTCGCGCTCGGGGCGATCGGAAGCTCATTCGCCAGCTCGCCACATATCTTGCGGAAGATGTATTTGGAGGCTGGGAGACACTACCTGCTCGCCTCGAAGACCCAGATAAGCCGACCGAGAGTCCAGCGCCGCAGCGCGGCGTACCGTCCGATAAGATAGAGGGCCCCTCCGAGTCGGCTGAGAACCGCTTCACGCGCGTATACCGAGAGGTTGTACGGAGGAATGCACTCACGGTAGCGAAGTGGCAGGCTTATGGGTTCATGAACGGCGTGTTGAATACCGATAATACATCCTTGTTCGGACTAAGTGCCGATTTCGGCCCGTTTGCATTCATGGATAATTTCGATCCTATGTATACACCCAACCACGATGATTCGCTATTACGATACAGCTATCGGAACCAACCCAGTATCATATGGTGGAATCTCGTACGGCTAGGCGAGTCATTAGGCGAGCTTTTAGGCGCCGGTGAGGGCGTGGATGAAGAAGTTTTCGTCAAGGACGGCGTCACCGAAGACCAAGCACCTAGACTTGTTACGAGGGCCGAGAAGCTCATCACGCAAACCGGAGAAGAGTACAAGGCCGTGTTCCTCGGCGAGTATAAGAGGGTTATGACTGCACGACTAGGCCTGAAGAATTCCAAAGAGAGCGATTTTGAGCAATTGTTTAGCGAACTGCTAGATACCATGGAGGCTTTAGAATTAGACTTTAACTTGTTCTTCCGGCGCCTAAGTAGTGTCAAGATATCCGAGCTTGAGTCAGAGCAAGCGCGCCAGGACAAGGCGTCTGTATTCTTTTACCAGGACGGTGTTACGGGTCTCGGGGGCGAGGAAGAGGGCCGCAAACGTGTCGGTGCCTGGCTTGCGAGGTGGAGGTTACGCATTCTGGAAGATTGGGGTGACGGCTCAACCGTATCCGAGGAGGCAGAAGCAGAGCGCACCGCAGCCATGAAGAAAACGAATCCTAGTTTCATTCCTCGGGGCTGGATTCTCGACGAGATTATCCGCCGCGTCGAGAAAGAGAAAGAGAGAGATGTTTTAGATAGGGTTATGACGATGGCACTGCATCCATTCGAAGACAGCTGGGCTGGACGTGAGTTCAATGGGAAGACCTACGATGGTGATAGGGAGGAAGAGAGACGGTGGATTTCTGACGTGCCAAAGGTTGGGCGGGCTCTGCAGTGCAGCTGCAGCTCGTGATCAACATGATGGACCGCTTATAACCTAGTTACTTTATGATCATGCCAATTCTCAATACGTGGGATGTATAAGCGAAACTGGCTGTTCGGTATATGCATGGCTCTTACAAACATTGCTGGATCGAAATATCAGTAGATCTAGACCCCTTTCTTCAGCAATACTAATTTCTAGGCACGTACATATATGCTACTCTCATATAAGGACTAGACTAATGACGGTGTCATTTTAGAAGGGTTTCAATCTTCAGATTTGTAAAGGCCAACACGGCGCCTCTTTCCCTCGACCCCTTTCTGCTTGAACGAGATGACGCAAGAGACATCGAATAACATTAGACCTGCCACAAGATTCTGTTCATTTCGATGTACGAGGGAAGTGAGGATCCGTACGATGCTCGCTAGGATTATATCGTTTGAAGACTAAACCTGTCGTTTCGCTAAACCTCATTCTTCCCTACCTACTTACCTATAATATCACACTAGAATGGACCTCTACAAAGCCATCATTGCTCATTAAATATCAATGTTCACAAATTCCTTCGCGACCCGTGGCTATACCCACGTAACAGCCCTTTTCTACTTGACAAGTAGACAGGCCGTAGATCCATGGATCAACAGCCTCGTAGCCCTGGCCCGGTGCGGTCGTCCACTATCTCTACGACTAGAGCAAGTCCACGGCCTCCATCAAACGCGAATTCCAAGGCACGAAGGCTGTCCTCAACCTGCTTCACAAGGGATTCTTACGTGGTTGAAAAACGCCCGACATTTGGACAATGGATTAAGGTTACATGGCTTGATATACTGACCGTGTTTATCGTCGGAGCTTGTGTATTTCCAGTAGGCTACTCCTACACGGGACTATTAACACTTGACGCATATGTAGCTGACCTTGCTGAGGTGTATTACCTAGCATCACCACTGGGGATTCGCGTATTCCCATTGGACGTTCGGATGAGCGAAACCAACTCAACCTCAACCTCGACCCCAGTATCAATTATACCTCTTAGTTTCGCCTATCCAGCTCGGAGGCAAATGGTCAGCAACTGGCTGATAGCCATAGTTGCCATCGCTTTCCCGACGATCGTCATCCTGCTGATGCAATTGCGGATTCGGTGCTTTTGGGATCTGAACAATGCTCTATTAGGCTTTACATATGCTCTCTTAACATCCGCCGCATTTCAAGGCACCACGAAAGCATTCATTGGGGGCTTAAGGCCGAATTTCTATGATGTCTGCCAGCCAGACAGCGAGCACGCAAAGAATGAAGGCAACAAAACCGGCCTGAATGGCATTGGCTTTCGCAAGGACATGTGGACCATAGACGTCTGTACAAGTACGGATGTCGGAAAGCTTCGAAATGCAATGCAAGGCTTCCCGAGCGGCCACTCTACAACTATGGTGGCAGCAATGTTATATCTCTGCCTATACATCAACGCCAAGCTGAAGGTCTTCGCCAACTATCACACGCCCCTGTGGAAGCTTATTGCTCTTGTAGTCCCTATGCTAGGCACTGTGTTGCTATGTGGGACTATCATCATCGATAACACACACAGCTGGTACGATGTCGCCGGCGGCGCTACGATCGGGGCGTTAATAGCATCCGCGGCGTTCCGAATGGTGTATCCTAGCCTTTTCGACTGGCGGATCAATCACATACCCCTCAGCCGCAGCGTGCCGTTCGATGGATACCAGAGATCAGATCTGGTTGCCACCGCTCGTGCCGGCTGGCGATCGCCGGCGAGGGAACAGAGTGATGCCTCCTCATCACCTAATGGGGGCCATGCGGGACCCGAAAGTGAGCATGGCATTGGGCCCGGCACCGCAAATCGGACTGCTTCGTGAAGCCACTCCTAAGGCTACTTTCATTGTAACTAAGAGTTCTCCTTGAAGGAATAGAATTACAGGAACACTACTAAATCGCCAGTTCGTGACGACTAAATTACGAACGGCATGATTTGATAGTGTTACTATAGCATAATCAACATTTCTGATAAGAGTCTAGGGATCTGGTGCTATTCACTCCCCTCTCCTGAATATGTATTAGCACCTTGACATTTCTGGCGATGAAAAGGTACATCCGCTCGGTTTTAAAATGACGATACTCCGAGCTTACCAACTAACCAGACATGGTCTATGTAGTTTAAGCAGGCACAAAAGTATATCTTGAATTTGAATAGTATCAGAAGAGGGTAGATACTATGCTAGCCTCAGCCTAGGTTGATACTACACGAATATCAATAGTCCAAAGTATTCTCTAATGGCAAGCTTTTACAGTCAAAGGAATTAGTTAACATAAACACACATCAGCTGCCATTATACTAAACACTCCTGTAACGCGGAGCGTGGTACTATAGGTCAGACAGTAACCCCTAAATGACACTATTACCCTCCTCTTCTGTGCGGCCTTTATAGATAGCAGACTTAATGATTTGCAGAAACGCTACTGTGCCAGCTATAAGCTTCCCTAAAATCTGAATTTAGAGTTCGGCGGTCACTAAAATTTGACGTAACCCTTATCCTTCACAAATGTAGCAAGCCATGGCACGGTGCCTTCATGGTTTGCCAGTTGTAGATAAAAATCAGCGTGAGCAGGACCGTCAATCGCATTCCCCTTGCTCTTACCGTCCTCGAGGCGCTCATCCGCGTAGAAGAAGCTGGAACGTCCAAAATTAGCTTTAGGCAATTTAATAGATTTTTTCTCGAGTTCCCTACCGATATCCCTTCGCTGAATACGTGCCATCGGCTACACCAATCCAGAATGCTGAGGCCGCCTTGCCCATGCCCAGATTAGTGAAGAGCGGCACGGGCACCACATTTAAGTTTAGGATGTTGCCAGTGAAGATGAACGACTTCTTGGTATCAGCTGGGAGCGCCTCCCACCCAGCGACTGCTTGCTGGGCCGCGACGTAAGGAGTCACAGTGTTCACATTCAAGTCAGCCGTCACGTTGTCGGCAGGAATCGAGAATAGAACGTTCTCAGTTGGAGGGGGCGTGAGGGCGGCGGCGTTATAGACGACAACGCTAGGAGGGGAATTGAATTCAGCCTTGACTGCATCGAACAAGGCTGGGATCGAGTCTGGCTTGCTAAAGTCTGCCTTGAGGGAGAGATATCCCTCGGGAGTCCGGCTGCCAGTTCCCTGTCTGGAGGCAACAGCGACTTTGTAGCCTTTGCTGGCGAACTTTTGAGCAACGGAGGCACCGACTCGGGGGCCAGAGCCAAGAACCAGAGCAACAAGATTGGCAGCCATGGTGATTAGATAGTCGGGTTACAGTGGTTTCAAGCACTGTTGAATATCAAGATGCAAGATGGTAGGCTCAGACTACCTAGATCCAAATTGAGATTTATGCTTTCTATTTCATGCCAAAAACTCGTGAGGTAGCATCTATGAAGTTGCTTACCTATCTGTGTAGCCTTGTAGGTAATCCTTTTTGGATTTATAATCAATTCTTACAGTATTTTATGCTTGCGTGCTGCTCCGTCCGTCTGGACGAGCACCTGAATAAGCTGGAAAATGATATCATGACACCCCGATGTAATTGGCTCTAGAATATTGCTTTTTATTCGAGCCCCCTGGGTTGCTTCATTGAGACTCGCAAGCTCCACGGGATGATCCGGACATATCGAGAGTTTGAGAACGCCAAGCCTGCTTAGGCCGCCTGAGATAAACTTCTAGAATCTAGAAACTATGTACTAACTCCGGTAACCATTATAGCATTAACACCGTAGCAGCGGGCATGCATACATATGAATTACTAAATACGGAGTTTCTTAGCCCCGAATAACTGCGTAGTACGCACGAACACAAAAACGCAATTGGCATCATATTTGGTGAAACTGATGAAACTGAGACTTCCGGCAAGACCCGATCCGTGGCTATCTTCACCAAAAAAAATCATGCCAATCTTTTCCCCGCACTTTGGTATAATAGCCATTTAATAATGATTCATTTTGAGACTCTCTGAGAGTTCTAATAGCTCCTTAACCTTCTTCCAATAGCCTTGCCTATAGCCCGAAGGGTCTTAGCTGGACTCAGAACATACTTATCAATAAGTACACCAAGGAAGGGGAAAGGCAGCTGCTTTTAACAAAAGAACTGCCAACAAGTTTTGATCACGACAAGATTTACTTATTAATATAATAGTAAAGCAAACTACCGTAGCTGGTATCGGTAGCCCTTTGTAAGTAGTGGCACGCCCAACTTACGCTAATTTCTCCTAACATAATTATGCCTTGACATGCTCTTTCGTACCGAGTTTTCAATATTTAGGTACCTACATATGAAACCCAGTTTATTACTACATTCCATTGTGCCCAGCGGGTAATTCTAGTCTTTCGCAATGCCCATCTTTAACACGCACAGAAGTTTCGATGGTGAGTATCTGCAGTGGATTTGGGTTTCGGATTTGAAGCTAGCGCGATTTGATAATAGTTTGCGCAATTCGACGCCATATAACCGCAAGGGTCGTAGATCTTAAGTCGATATCCCTATTAGATACAGAGAATAGTTAGGATATCCAATTGTGTAAATTACCTACTTTAAACGTAAGTTAAGTAGCTGTGGTTCGAGCTGGGTAGAACAATAAAATGCCCGAGAAACTGGCAACTTTTATGCTAGGATATCCACGTCTAGGCCAAATGGCAGCCCATTTTAGTAGGACTGTACTCTGTAGCTGAGCTAAATACGAACTGAAATTCTCCATCTAGAGGTTTTAGATGTCAACGAAAGAAAGTAGTATTATCTACAATTCTAAGCTGTTGGATCAAAATTTGTCGTTTTGTTATTCCCATTATTTGTTTAGCTACCCTCGGCTGCACCCCGCAGAAATAGACCTACAGTTACAGCACAGAGCTCGCTAGCGGTCACCGACCCAAGGTTACTTGGCATGCTGCGAAGATCTACAGTGATTGGCTGGGGCACTGACTAGGACGCAACCTTCCCGCTATGGACTCGCCCAGACTGCCTACAACTCAGCACCTTCGAAGTAAGCCGGAAGAACATCTGTAAATACCCTCGATTATTTGGTATCATTCCAATTCTCGTCTCATCCAGCGTAAGTCGCTTGTGCATGTTTTGCAGCTTTCACCACCTCGTACATATCTACCTGCATGAGAGCTGAAGAGCGACAGCTCGTTGTGCTCGTATCCCGCGCCGTTAAACCGGCCCACAACACGCCACCAGCTCTGATGGCTTTGGCTTGTCCTAAACAGAAAGGCCGCAAGCATCAGCTGAAAACCTCACACTGACTGATTGATACTTGGCATCTAGTTCAGATAGCTACCTATTCAAAAAAAAAAAAAATGATATGGATCAATGTGAGACTATAAAGGTAGGTGGGTAAGTGAGCAGGTGGTCGAATCCGCCATCCGACCTCGTGTGTTTGTTGTTCGAGAACTACAGTCGTCGATCGAACCGGGGTTGCCTCGAGTCTTGAAGATTTGCATCACCAGTCTGCTGAGATGGCGTCTATCACCCGTCTTCTTCTCACCTTAGCTGTGGCGGTGTCGTCAGTCTCTGCCCAGTCGTCCACAGTTGTGTGTACTCAGACGGGCTGTAATCAAGACAATTGCTATCGCAATCTCGTACAGTCTACCGCCTTCTGCGCGTCCTTCACGGCGCCCCCTCAGTCTGGGCCCACTGCTACGCCGACTCTGAACTCGATTCAGTCATCGTGTGGAGTTAGCAGCCTATCGTCAGCCTGCTCCTGTCTCTATCCATCCGGTGCCACTACTCTGGCAACTCAAGCCAGCATAACCCAATGCACCACTCTACCCCTTGCCCCGTCGCCTACGGTGCTCAATGTAGACTTCGAAAGCAATGACCAGACTATATACGTCGGCCGAACCTACAATGTGAACAACGCGACTGTCATATCAAACGCCTCACTCGCTCACTCGCCGCCCAACCTCTTCCGCGTGACCTTTTTACCCGAGGCTCCCGGCACGTTCGACTCGCGCAACGTCTACCTCTTCGCCACGGGTCTCATGCGTCCCTTTACCAATTACAAGTTCTCCTTCTGGGCCAGAATGGATTTCCCGCTCAATCCAAGCGACGCTACATTCGACTACATCAACCTCATCATCCAGGGTCTGAAGAAAGGGCCAGCACCCCCTGATCTTGCGTTAACTGAGAGCCCCAACACATTCTCAAACCGGCTGCTGGCTCCGGCAGTACAGTGGACTTGGAATCAGTATGAAGGATCTTTCAATTCGGGAGAATGGCCGTACTTTTACATCCAATTCTACTTTAATGATGGTGGGTATATCTATAGTGGTAAGGTGCCTAACTTGTATGTAGACGATGTTGTTCTTGTTCAGTCGTAGTCATTAAATAGAAATGATGTTGGAATAGCAGTGTTAGTTGCAGTTAGCATGTATCTAGATTCTCTTCGTACAACCTGCCACTTGCCTACTAAGTAGTCGGCTGTACTCCGTTACATGCAACGCTAGCAAGCCGCTAGCGAACTTACACAATTTACATATACACGTTATATATACGAAAATTTTTTCTTAAAAACAAAAACAACAATAGCATTATATAATTATAATATTATATTTTGTTTTAACTTTGCTATATATAATCAATTATATAAAACTAAATTAATATTAATTAATAATTATATTAATTTTTATTTATTTTAATAATAATATATTATAAATTAGCAAAATTTAAAAATAAAAATTAATTAAAATAATATTAAAATTTTAATTATATAAATATATTTTTTTTTTATTTAAATAAAAAATATTTATTTTTATATTATATTTTAAGTTTATATTTATATATATATACTTTTTTTTTATTTAAATAAAAAATATATATATTATTATATATAAAAAAAAATTAAATTTTTTATTATATAAATATATATTTTTTTTTATTTAAATAAAAAATATTTTTATATAAAAAATATAATAGCAAATAATATTATTATTTAAAAAATTTTTATTATTTATAATTAATTATATATATATATATTTTTTTTATTTAAATAAAAAATATATATATAAAAAAAAGTTTATAATTTAAATTTTTTATTAAATAATTTAGTTATATAAATAAATTTAATAATAAATTTTTAATTATAATAATATTGTAATAACTTTAATAAAAAACTAAAAAATAACAATTATTTAATTATAACTTTTAATATAATAAACTTATTAATTATTTTAATATTAATAAAATAATTATATAAAAATATATTAATAAAAACTATTAAAAAATAACTTTTAATATTTTTATTATAAATAAATTA